>CM053502.1:124820055-124830064 GCA_028627145.1 Eidolon dupreanum | reverse complement strand
CTCACTGCCTTGATATTTAGACAGCATCCCCTCAAAACAAAATATTTTATGGGAATTTTCATGTGTATTTTACTGGAGAGGTAGTTTCTGTCTCTTATGTTGATGGTTACTCTTATATTATTAATTATCCTGATCATTTATCTTTTATTTATGGATGATCTCCACTTATTAATGAGAAACAAACCAGCAAATCAAGTGTAGTTTATACAGGGATAGCCATAATTACCACAAACATCTTGAATCTGCTGAAGTACTCTTCAGGTATAGGTTACAATATATATGTCAACTGCAAACCAACTGCATTTGTTTCCTAATGTTGCTATAATAAATTACCACAATGTTGGTGGCTTAAAACACCACAAATTAATCTTGCAGCTTGTAGGGCAGATCTCCAAAATAGGTCTCACTAGGCTAAAATCAAGGTGTCAGCAGGGTGTGTTCCACTTTGGAGGCTCAAGAAGAGAATACATTTTCTTGTTTTTTCTATCTTCTGGGAGCTACCTACAGTCATTGGCTCCTGGGTCCCTTCCATCTGCAAAGGCAACAATGGCCTCATTAAGTCTTTCTTGCACTGTGTCACTGTAATTTGTCTTTTCTGCCTCCCAATTCCATCTTAAGGTCTTTTGTGATTGATTGCATTGGACCCAGCTAGATACTGCAGGATATTCTCCCTGTTTTAAGGTGGGCTAATTAACAACCTTAATTGCATGTGAACTTTAGTACTCCTTTGTCATGTAACATAAGTTATTCACAGATTCTGGAGATTGGGACCTAGTCATCTTTGGGGGTCATTATACTGCTTACCGCACCACTCTAAGATGTCATGCTCTTTTAACTGCAGCTTCAGTGAAATGTTTTAGGGAGTGCCCACCCAAAGCATAACCCCCCTCAAATAATGTTTGCCTTTCTCCACTGGTCATGGCTAAATAAAGCCAGAGCGAGTATCTACCTAAAGAAGGAGCCCACATTCAGATGAGTCAATAATTTATAACATCTGAAAACTAGTACCAAAAATATGCTTGTCAAGTATATTATTTGTTTGAGGGAAGATACCAGTCATCTGTGGATTCAAGAATTACAGTGTTATGCACATTTGGAAGCTAGATGGCAACAGCACTTTTTAACATGTTTAATTTAATTAAGACAAGGAAGTTAGTTCAGAGAGGGAAAACAAAATAGATGTACCAAAAAAAAGAAAAACTATGAGATGACCATAGGATATATCATGACACTACTTTCTTTTCCCTATTTTTGAATATTAACATTTTTGAGGAGTGCTGTTAATTATTATGTAGACTGTTCCTAAGTTGATATTTGCCCAATGTTTTTCTCATGATTAGACTAGGGTTGTGGGTTTTGCAGGAAAAAGACCAAAGATATAAAGTATTATTCTCATCACACCCTGTCAAGGGCACATATTATCGATAAGACTTATCATTGATGCTAACCTTAATGATCTGGCTGAGGTAGTGTTAGCTTTCTCTACTGTAAAGCTAAAGTGGGGAGTTTATCCTCCATCTTCTTAAGGAGGGAGCATCTATATAAATTATTTGGGCTGCTTCTGAATCCAACACTTTTCTACAGTCCTTTTGTTTATTTATTGAATCATTTGTTTATGCCAATATGGTACTACAGATATTTATTTTATACTTTGGGTTATAATTCAATTTTTCTCTCCTTTAAAGGCTTTTTATATACACTGCTTGGCTCTCTTCTCACACTATGCTCTTTCTAAATGAATTTTATGCCCATTGCTTTAATTGTCAGATATGCTCAAAGATTAAAAATATCTACTTCCTGACTTTTCAAAGATACCTATTGAAAACTTTCTCGTGGATGTTGTGATGGCATCTACAGTAGGCTCTGGCTAGGTCTGTTGTGCTTAGTCTGTACAAGGCTCTTTGTAACAGAATATGTGTAAGCCTATGGACTAGTTATCAATAAATAATTGTGATGCATATGTTGGCACCAGTACAGAGATGGAAATTGTGCATAAAACTGAGTAGTTAGATCTGGGGGACATGACTGGTGATATAAGAATCTTGTTAAACCCTTACTTAATGCATTCTCTGACTTGGCAGAACTTCACCTACAGCAGAAAAACAAAAAACAAAACAAAAGAAAAAAAAAAAAAACATCACCATCAATGGAACACATAACTTGAGAAAAAATTAGAGGACTCAAGAAGCTTTGTTCTCTAGCGTCCATCCTAATACCCTTTAATATGCATTGCCGGAAATCTAACTTTTATAGAAATGAGGAAACTGAAACTTCTATAAGACTTATATGTTAAGAGTACTTATTTTTGTTGTAACTCAAAGCCAGTCGTTTTTGGAGAATTTTAACACAACAAACTCAACAGATACAGGATACATATGTACTTCCTTTCTACTATAGCAGCTCCTCTCTCACTCTTCATTATCTCAGTGAATGGCACCACAATTAGAAGATAATGCCAAACTCTTTTAGAAAATAATTGTACCAATTTACAGAAATATTATCCGTGATCCTGCATTATCTCTTTTACTTCA
Source organism: Eidolon dupreanum (assembly GCA_028627145.1). NCBI lineage: Eukaryota > Metazoa > Chordata > Mammalia > Chiroptera > Pteropodidae > Eidolon > Eidolon dupreanum. The sequence goes on along the minus strand of CM053502.1, from coordinate 124,827,533 downwards.
TATATAATTCAGCACTGAGTCCTAGATATTGCTTTCTATATTTTACCTAATTCATCAATTTATATTACTTTTTATCATCAGTATTCTAGCCCTGTCATCTTTTCTGCTTGATAGTACTCTGAAAATGTTCTGTGACATCCATTTGATAAAGTCCAGTCCAGTCTTCACACCTTGATCAAAGACCTTTGTTCAAGCATACTTATGAGCACATTACTTTTCTGTTCACAACCTTGAGTAGAATTCTACTGCTCTTAGAATTAGGACAAAATATTCTAAGGTGGTGTATAAATTTTTTGAAGTTCATTCTCCATACTTCTTCTACTGAGATAAGCCATGGCCCTTCCATCTATCATGCCTATGCCACTCCTTTTGCATGAAATCTTCTTCTCTGTCTCATTCCCTAGGTAATGCCTCTAATCATTCTTGATATCTCAGTTTGGTCATCACTTCCTAGAAAGCCTTTCTTTATCTTTCTGATCACATCAAGTCACTAATGTGCTGTGTTTCTACAGCACCATAAACACAAGCACTGTATGTTTTTTCTTCACAGCACTGATCACAGGGGCCATGCTACACTTGATTGGGTATTTGATTTGAGAAACATTTCTTTACTTACACTAGACTGTAAATGTTATGAGGGTAACAATTTGATATATATTTTATTGACCCTGTATATCTCTACCACTTAAAATATTATCCATATATAAAAAGTACTTAATATTTATTTAATAAACCCATAAATATGCAAATCCCTTAATTTTCCAAATAAAGAAAAAAGTCTAGAGGAATGAATTATAAGATAACCAATTTGTTAAGGCAGAGGCTAGGATCACTTTCCCGAATTTCACTCTATATTTTTCTCCTATCCTATGCTCCTTTGCAATATAAATTTTTAAAAAAGCAAGAAAAAGCAAATAACATTCAAGTACAAGAAGATATATTTATAAGCTGTTTCTAATGAATATGAAAAATGTTTTCTAACAGCTACACTTTGATTTATTTATAGATTTAAATATTAACGTTTTCATAAAATAATGGTTGTAAAATAATTTAATGTGGTCTTCATTTTTATTTGATCAGCTCAATAATGGGTGTGAATTATCAGATTTTTATTGTCCATGAATTTTCTTTTATTCTGAGTTGGATCAACCAGAGTTCATTCTTTTTATGTAGAATAAGTTATTTTTTTCAAAATTATAAAAAAGAATAAATAACCTTTCAAATTACTTTATTGTGATAAGACATTTTTACTTCAGTGAACTACTAAAAGTAATTTTAGAAAGTAGAAAATAAATATTACTAATGATTATGTTTTCACTTTATTTAATTTTTTTCCTTTTTATTTTCAAGACTACTAGGGGAATGAGTTTAGTTTAACAATTATGTCCACTAGCAAGCAGGTGGGATTCCACTGTCATAATTAACATGATACTTAGGAGGAAAGACCTGACTTTGAAGTGATAAGAATGATGTGTGCGTGTGAGTGTGTGTGTGTGTGTGTGTGTGTGTGTGTGCATGTGCGTTTGTAACTGTGACTGTGCTTATATGTATATATATGAGTAACAAAATCAATATTAAGGCAACACCCATGTGTCACTTGGTTCATGCTATAATTAACTGACAATTAGTGGCAACATATCTATAAACTTAATCTAAACAAAAATTTGCATTTTGAGAACTCTCTACTATGAACTATAACCAAAATCTTACATCAGATTAATTAGAAAAAAATCTAAAAATACAATTTTATTATTTTATCTATAATTTTTTTTGCAAATAAATGTGATTTCCAATCACTTCTGAGGAATTGTTCTGGCAATCAAATGAATGTACTACGACCATTAAGTAAAATATATGTTCAGGAAGATTAATAATGTTTATCCTGGGACCTGCAACATTAACATATAGGTGCATATATGTAGTCTGGTATCACAGAAGTTTTCTAAATTATTTCACTCTATATATTAGCTAAAGGAGAATGTGCATTTTTGATAAATGAAACTGTCATAAATTTACTCTAAAATCCAGGAAGCACTTATTCCAAAAACCTTTTCCAAAATGTCACGAGGTTTCAAAAGTGTCACTGGAAAACTATAATTCCCCAGAGGCCACATGTCTTATATGGGAGGATATGGTCAGTGTGAATACTAGTAACAGCATATGCTGGATCAAATGTCTGCATTCCCAGTCAGTTACTCAAGTCAACTCTGACTGGCAATCCCCAGGCTTTTTAATTGTTTACCATGGCGATCATCAAGGTTTCTCTCTTCCCTCTCATTTATTTACATTAATAATGACAACTTTAGCTGTTGCACTCAGAGTGAAATTATTCTTCTCAGAAACAATTTATGGAGTCAAACTTCTTGTCATTGTCAAGTAGAACTCAAGTCATTGACTCACTGTTTTTGTTTTCTCAGATAATATCAAACATGTGTCCCAGATCATTTGTAGTGAACCTGCTCAAAAAAAATTCTGACTTCATTTGATGTACCAGCTGCCAGAACCTACATATTTTGATATTGGCCAGATGTCGGGTATTTGGGCATAAAAAATTAGGAAAAAAAATATGCCTCATTCATAGTCCAAGTATTCTGCCAGCCATTACTCTAAGGAATATTTTAATATTTAATATTTCACTTATAGTATAATAGAATCAAATTATTAAATGGGAAGAGTAGATTATCCCACAAAATTGGCTCTTTAGAAGAATTATTATAAAAGTGACAAAGAGCAATATAATTTCCAATCACCTGTGATTGATCTTGTCTCATATCTGCAAGTCATCCCTTGCGATTCTTCACTTAAATTTATATACTCTGTCAAATCTTGAGGTAATATAGGGTTATTTTATCATGTTCATTAGAAATTTATAGGAAATATAGATGCACAAACAAAAAGTGAAAAATTGTTAGACTAGTGAATTGGAGAAAATTTAGAAGTTATATTTTAATCATTTAAACAAAAGTACATCTTTTGGCATAAAATATTTGAATATTTCTCATACCTTAATTCAACTAGGTTATTCAGACAAGCCTTCTTTTATATGACAGAGTTCTCACTTGCATCTGAGACCTAAGGCAAAATTAATTTTCCTTTCAGATGGTACATAATAAAATTCTACTAGTATTGTCTTTCTTTAAATCTTTTTACATAAGTAATCCTGGGAGCATTTCAAGCTTCTTAAAATACTTGATGGGATGAATGAAACCAAACTTTGAAGAACTAAAGATAGTTAAGCACATGTGTCGGGATTAAATAGCCCCAAGAAATTAAAGATCAAATGTTGAACTCGACAGATATGAATTTCTGAGAAATATAGAGAAAATCTGAAATCATAACTTTTTTGCATCAGAGTTAAAAAATTAAACTCCAAAAAAAATACCTACCTTAATCATTTTTCTCTATATATAATGTAGCAAGAGATATGGAAAATGTGGTAGACCAATCTTTGTGCTTTTGACTATGGAGAGAAGTATATCAACTGGGTCAGAATTAAGTGGTTATGTATTCAAAATATAAAATAAAAATTCTATGGGTCTACATAGAAATTTTAACATAATTTTTAAATCATGGAAATGCAGAATTCTTTATGCATAAGCAAGGAGTGTCTGGAATCTGAGTAAATTTTGCTATAGAGAACTAATGATACATTCATCGGTCAATAAAAGTAAGCAACTTTAAGACTACATTGAACTCTAGGTAATCGTATTGGCATTTGCAAGCAAAATAAGACAGCTAGACTTTGTCTACCCTAGATGATAAATCCTAAATATAAAAACAACTGACTACTTAAAGCTCAGAGTTGATATATAAACCTAAAGGAGAAAAATATTGAATGAATGAAATTTTTCAGTAGCTATTCAAGTGGTTTTTCTCTGAGGTTCAGATCAGGTCAGGGTAGTGAGTCCTAATGATTCAAGCAAAAGAGATTCTTTTCTAAGATATGCTAGTTGATCATGCAACAGTGCTACATGCAAATCAGTTTGGAATTAAGCAATTCACTCACAAAGGCTGCTGCATTATGCTGGCCAGTCAGAGATACCTGAGACAATAATATATTTTATAGAAGCTTGCACCGTATAATTGAATAGGTGCTTCTGAGAGTTACCATTTTGTTAGCTCTTAGCAGGACTTGTGATTAGGTAAGGAATCTAATACAACTTATTTAAGTTCTCATCCAGAGTGCTGAGAAGAAAATTCTTTTGTAGAGATTGCAACAGAGGATCAATGGCTATAGTAGCAACTAATACGATAGATATAAATCATGTGGAAAGAAATGAAGATTTATCATAAAAATCAGAGGCAGAATTGAGAATGGTAAGTCGTAGCATGTAACATATTCCTGCACGAGTCCAGGAAGATTTTATATACAAAATAAGCAAGCTATATGTATTAGGAATACCAATAAGCTGTAAAATCCTTGCATTCCCAGGAAATAGCTTAGAGCCTGGCATACTGCATGCCTATTGGGACCATTTTTAAATAAATGAATGAAAAAAGGAGCAAAATTTTAAAAATTTATAAGAAAAACATATTTTGTGTTATTGCTCTTAGCATCATAAATGAGAAGAAAATGCAAAATAATTACACTTAACTGGGAGGAACTTCTCATCTTATTTACTTAATATGTTTTATAGTCTTTTAAGATATATGAACTATCCTCCTCTATCTGACATCTCTACCATTAGTTTAAAACTGCTAGGTGAGGTTAGGTGCCTTGAAAATGTTTTCAATTAGCACAAAGATAAAATATGCTTTATGATTAAAACTGTGGCAAGTTAATATGTATCATCTATCAACAATATATTTTATTAATCATCCCATCTAGAAATATCCAGGAATTGAATAAAGCAGAGCTCTTTGTTGTGTGATCCTCTCATTTAGCTCAATTACATATAATTTCTACTTCATGGCAGTAAGTGAACTGTAGGATAGGATCAATGGTGAATTCTTAAAAAAATGCATTCTAGGAACATTCAATGTTGGAGCATTTTGATACTAAAATAGAATTTCGAGATAAATTTAAGTGAAGAAATAAACCTATTATATATCACTGAGAACTTTAGTTGTAAAATGTTCTAACATAATAACAAAATAAGTGACTACGTTGGAAATTTTGAAGTACATGTTTAGATAACTCAACCTAAATTGTATAGTAAAACCTCTACATTTTAGAGAGCTGAATTTAAGAAAAGGATCCAGAATCATAAGTGGTTATTTCCTTACAGGTGATCTTACTGCAATTAATTGTAATGCTACCTATTAAGTTCAATTTAGGAGGAATTCAGAAAACAGTGGGGTTTAGAGTTTGATGTAATCAAGGGGAAAATACAAAAGTCAACAAAAAAAGCCTCACGAGGTTTCCAAGAATAGGATTAAAGGATATATTTTCTACTTGACTAAAGAATAAACACTTTCAGAAAATAAGTCAAGGTGTGAATTTAAATTATAAGTGAAATAGCAGTACAAAATTTCTCTTTTTAAGCACTTGGGAAGAGGCATCTGGCCCTTAACGTAAGGAGAAAAGGAGCGTAAGTAATCATACTTATTCATGCTTGGTAGAGACAAAAGAAGCATGATACTGAAAAAGAAAGAATTACAAATTAATTTACATAATTCTTCCTCCTCTAGTTTCTTCTTTCATTCACTCCACAGCCTCCAGAAGATTGGTAAAGTAGTAGTGTGATAGAATTGACAAGACTAGGTAATTTGTTGGATGCAGGGGTCAAAAGAGAGGCTGAATGGTAGTCATTATCTTTTGATTAAGGTACAGATGTGTGTGTGTGTGTGTGGGGGGGGGTGGGTGTGTGCGTGTGTGTGTGTACACACACATACACACACAGGGGGGTGAAGTGATATGAAGGAAACATGTGTAAAAATAGAGTTAAAGGAAAAAAGTGTGAAGTTGTAATTAATGAGGTAGCATTTGAGAATGTGGCAATAAGACTCAGAATAGAAAAAGAAAAAAATAAATACATTTACAAAGAAATCATCCACGAAGATAAATAAAGCTATAATTTTTGAATAAGTTTTCTAAGAGGGAGATTTTTAAAGGAAGATAAAATAAGCCTTAAATTATATGTTTGAGGAGACTTACATTTAGGACACTGAAAGCTAAAGAGAGAGCAGAGATATATAACTAGAAAAGGCAGTTAATAATTGAGGAAAAACCAGGAGAAGACAACAGAAGAACTGAAGCAAAATATTCAAGCAATGAAACGGGTAATCAATAAAAGGCTGAGGGAATGGATCAAGAAGATAAAAGGGACTGAAGATAAAGAGAAGAGAGTATCAGTCATGAAGCAAAATGCTGCCGGGACAGGAAGGGAATAAGCCATGTTGTAAATAGACTACCATTTACTCTGATAATCAGTTGGGGCAGATGCAGATTAATAAAGATTGGCAGAAAATGAAAGGTGGAAAGAATAAATGAAGGTACTCTGTTTTTTCCTTACATGAGGGCTGAAAATAGAAAAAGTTTGGAAAAATGATATGAAAATATGAGCAAGAGTAAATGAGAGATGACAGGGAACTTTTAAATGAAATTGAAGGGCATATAACTGTGGTGAGAATTTGCGAGTGTTCATGTATTTCTTGAACAACACTGAGAGTAGGTCCAAGAAATCTGAGACAAGTATAACGGGAAGGTACAAACACAAGGGAATCAAACTCTCAGTAAAATGGTAACTAAAATTGTTATCAATGGTATAAAGCATGTTGTAAAAGGAAAGGATGGCAGAGGGAGATAATAGACCTCCATGGCCAAAGTAGCAGTCTAACACTGTAGTAGGTCCTAGATTATGGCATTCATTTTTTCATTTCTTTAACAACTTTGGGATCACCTATAAACACTAACCAGTGTGATGAAGGCTCTTCAGCAATAGTGTTCTCCCAACTGGTGAAGAAGTATTGAGTACCCCCAACCTGAAAACACCAGTTCGAACTCATTTTTTTTTTCATATGTGGATCTAATTGAAATGAAGAGAAATAAAACATGAGCAATGAGGGCAATTCCTACTCCCACCCCCCTCAGTTCATAATGAGGGGGCTGAAGTATTAAGTGGAGAAATACTATCTTAGGACAGAGGTCTTTCTGCTAAAGATATATACTTCTGAGCCGATAGAATTTTCTAATTTTTAGAAGTGATTTCATTCATACATGTAGAATTGAAGTTTTCTTAAAATGCCTGAGGGGAAAAGCAAGAAGTATTTTTGTTTTGTTTTTGTCCCTGACAGACTATTTCACTTTTATTGGCTTCATGATTTGAGGAATATTTGATAACAAGGCAAAACTCAAAGGGGGGAACTTTATTACTCTCATTTATTTTGCTCCAGGGTGAAAGAGAGTTGAAATATTTATCTCAGTAGTAGATCTTCTATACACACTCCTACCATGGGCACACGTAAGAAGAGTCACACTTCTGAAGAAAAATTTTGCTTAATACTATTATGCTTTGGGGCTCAGTCTTTTTAAAATA
>CM053502.1:124651781-124819555 GCA_028627145.1 Eidolon dupreanum | reverse complement strand
AGGAATAGGCATGGGGTGAGGAGGAGTGCCAGCTAACCTAGGCTAGGCTGGGGCTGGGGTACTGGCTCTGTTTAACAAGTCCATCTCCTTCCTAAGACTAGCAAGTTAAACCAGGGTTGTTTTTATTCATTCGTTTGTTTGTTTTCTGGCAATGGAAGAGTTACAAGGGAATAAATAGAAACCTAAAAGATCTTTGAATCCTTAACTCAGAACTGGCATATGGTCATTTCTGTACACTCTATATGGACAAACCAAAAGTCAGTAGGTGGTATGTCACAGCCATGATGCACATACATGCAAATATGCATGCAAAAGGCCATAGGCACAGAAAAATAAACAGTTGGAGCCAATAATGTGATTATCCACTCAGGTAGTAGTGACAGAGCTGGATCTTTTACCGCAGGCATTCCCAACCCCCCAGGCCACGGACTGATACTGGTCTGTGGCCTCCTAGGAACCAGGCCACTTAGCAGAAAATGAGCTGCAGGTCAGCAAGCAAAACTTCATCTGTATTTAGAGCTGCCCCCCAGCACTAGCATCACCACCTCAGCTCCAACTCAGATCAACATCAGGCATTAGATTCTCATAGGAGCACCAGTTCCTGGTGACAAAAAGGTTGGGGACTGTTGTTCTATGGGACTCCTACTCCAACTGAATCTTAAAAAAAAGAGATACAGCAACCCTCTCTTTCTTACAACATGGCAATAATAATAGAACTTTTATAAACATATCTGGCCAAGCATGTCTAAGAGACAGAACTGTAAATAAACATAATTCTACACAGCCAAACCTGACATGGTATGATATTGTCAATGTATAGTTTTAAAACAACCAAAGACTTAGTCATCAGTATATTCAGTTACCTCTCTAATCATAACTAGCACCCTAAAATTCTAGTAATATTAATAAATTAATAAGGTACAGATAATTGAAAAAGCTGTTGTATTCTCTCTCAGCCTTACATTAATAGGAATAATCAGATTTTAAAAAGGAAGTCCAATAATCAATTTATTTGTTACTTAATGCAGAGAATAAATTTAGCAATATACTCTAGAGGAAATGTAAGGGAACTAATGTGTGAAATTTCTTTTAATGCATTTTCCACAAAGAATAGAGCACACTCAAGGCTTAAACAGTTTTTGTAGAGTTGGGCTTAACTGCTGAACTCTGTAATGTGTTCCGTGTACTGCACTTATTAATACCTGAGGCGTCTTTGTTAGGGTCTCATACAGACTGCTTTTGCCGTATAATTTTGTCCACTGAGACATTGTAGGAAAGCACAACAGACCCTTTATAGTCATGAAAAGGCAGAAGATTTCACTAAGGATTCTTGGTTAATCCCACAGACCAGATTTAATCCTGGTCAGTCAAGACAAAGAAAGCTATAGCTATCCACTGTAAAGATTAAGGAAGTCTGTTCGTGTGTGAGTGTGTGTGTGTGTGTGTGTGTGTGTGTGTGTGTGTGTGTGAAATATATATAAAATTGCCATTGTGAAAACACTGGCTATTAAAGTAAAAGACTAAAAAATTTTACAGTATCATTTCATTAAAAGTAACAGAAGATTTTTCTTAGAATGTCAAAGATTATATAAACTAAGGCCACACATTTACTCTTGGGACTTTAACTGGGAGTTCCACTGGAGATTTATGAAATAACACAGAACAAAAATTATGTTATTATGGAAAGAAATCATTGTGCTACTTTTAAATTTAAATATTTTACTTTATGTCAAAAACCCAATGATTATCGTTCTCCTATTTGACGTCACTGTTAATTATCTACATGTTGTTTCACAATACATATATTATCAGAATTTTTCTTCTTTCAGACACCTTTCTTTTCATATTTAGTTTGATTCATATGCATGCATCTATTACAGGAAGTGAGCTATGACATCCTGTGATCTACATGGAGTTGTAGAGCTATTGAATTCTGAATTATTTGAATGGAAATCAAAACAGTCTCAAGGGACATCCTCAAACAGCTGCCTATTTGTATTTCAAACAATGAAGTTTGGGGAAGTGGAATTTTTAGTATTTTCCTTTATAACTTATATGTGCATTACATATATTTGCACGAATATTTCATTAATGTTTAAATGGCAGGAGTTCTATTTCCAGTGTAGCTGAATAGGCTTCTACTGTGTCAACTTTGTTGCAAACACATAGACAGACATAAACACAGACACACTTTTCCATTAAATAGTAATAGCTAACTTTTCCATCTGAAATAGATAAGCTCTTCTTAAATTAATGATAAAGCTCACAGTCCTGGAGTAAAGTGAGACAAGGACTATCTGGATACTTTTCTGTATTGTTCTTAACTCTTCCATGCTACGTAACCTGTCTGAAACACAATTTCTTCTCTGAAACAAATGGGTCTTATTTTCTTTCCAGTTTTAAAAGTCCCAAAATAAAGCATTTTGAAACACAACCAAAAAAAGAGAAAATTTAACTAAATAGTTAGTTACTACTACGCAGGCACAACTTTAAGTCATCTTTTACTCCACACATAGGAAAGTCTTAAGTGGCCTTCCTGTTATAAGTAATTAGAACTTGTTTACAATTGTGATAAGTACCTTCTTAACAATCAGACCTTAATTTCTACAATTTCACTGATTTTTTTCTTTTTAAGAAACACACATTTTTCTTGAGAAATATTTCTCTCTATATATATATCTTAAGTGCCCAATGTTTTTGGAATAAAATAACATCAATAATTACATTGAAATGAGAAAAAAAGGAAAAAATTCTTCCTGGTGGGAATAAAGCTTAATATACTAAAGAAACATTTAGTTAACCTGTATTGAAGTCATTTTAAATCTATTGTGGGTATTAAGTAACACTTTATCTTGATCTAGGTAGTTTACTATAAGTATACTTCACAGTAGAGCAGCTAAGCCAATGCCTGTACCACAATTAACCTGAAGGTAAACCATGCAATTAGATGGCTATTTGCAGTATTATATGAGCCTAGTTACAACCTTTCTCGGGGTTTTCCTTAAACAAGTTCTAATTACTGATTCATGTGGTATCAATAATAACTAAATTTTATTCCTTCATAAGAAATGACACTTAGAGTGTGGCTACATATGTTATTTTAAATCAATTTAACATTTGCTTTACTTTTCAAAGCAATAAATTATAATCGTGTAATTTATTTTCAGGTGTAAGGCAGTAGCTTTGTTTTTCCTTTTGTGGTTTATAGGGAATTTTTGTCTTAGAGCTTATTTGTGAAAAAGGAATGTTACAAATATACTAAACTGTTATTATTTTATAGTAATTATTTTCATATCAAAGTTTTCGTTTAAAAAATTATGAAACACAAATAATGAAAACAACCAGAGAATACCAAAGCACAAATAGGTTATTTTTAAAATGAAGGAAAGACAGTACTGTGAATTTTTCATTTTTCTTGAGTTGATCCTGTTCTTATTTACACCTGACATGAAATTCTAGGGGGCAATTAATTACCTTCTTTACCAGAGAAGACATACCATTTTTTTCTTTTGCATTGACCCTGATCTCTATGCCCAATGAAGAAGACAAATAAAGATTTAGATGACAGACTCATATCCAGTAGCTCACTGTATAACTATTCTTCTCACAAACTGATAGAAACAAGAGTTATCTTTAAAATAAGCTATAAGCCCAATATGAATTGAAAATCTGTAATCTGTATATACAAATACTGTCCAAAGATAGCAAATCAATAAGGTACAACATAAGAATAAACAGGGATGGATCTTTTTATCAGAAAGATGATGACAATGGAAAGTATCAAGAATATGTACTCAAATATAACCAATTTACAAAATTACCTTTAAAAAAGGAGAAAATTTTATTCATATGTCTAAAGTGGCAGCTTCGGTTTTTGACTACCTAAAACCTGGAACCTCTTTGTTTACTATTATTACTGATAAGGGGTTCTGAAATGGAGATAACAGCAATTACTCTTTCCCTCTTTTTGACTCAATATAGCTTTCTCTTAGTCTGTTTAAATCCATAGTTTTAATGGCAAGATTAGAGCATAAACATGGCTATAATGGAAGAAGGGTTCTTAAAGCATACCAGGAAAATAAAAAAGGTTTAATGAAATTACAAGGCTCAACTGTAACTAGTTTTCCCCTCAATAAGGACTAAACTATGAAAACTTCAGAGTTAACAATAGTGCATTTCAAGATAATACCACATAGAAATTTTATTAAGTCTAAATACGAGTATATGTTCACATTTTGTTAAGATATAAAAGCCAACAAACAAACCACAACACAAGCAAAGTAAACATTTGATAAAGGAGAAGAGGCCTTTTGGTTTAATTGTTAGAATGGATCAGAACATAGATTCTGGGACACATACATTCAAAGTTCCAGAAGAAAAATCAGAACATAGATTATGTATATTTGGAAACTAAAAAAAAACAGATTTCTGTTGCCATCAGGTCATCTGTTATGTACATTTGAGTTCTAAAAGCCACTTCTCCAGTGCCTTATCTGAGGCATTACTTTGATTTGGATAACACTTCAGGAAATAGATTTTTGCTTTTAGAACTATTTAAAGGAAGTTCTGAGTTTGGACAGAGTTCCTGATACAGAACAGGGGCTCAAGAATATGTGTTCAATCAATCAATAAGTAAATGAGCTATAACCACATTAAAACCATGCATACCAATTGACACTGAAAAAAATAGAAGCCTATAGATGTGTATAAACTTCAGTCTATACAAGGGGTCAGCTAACAATGGAATACGATCTGTTTTTGTAAAAATAAAATTACTGGAACACAGATATGCTTGTTCATTTAGGTACTGTCTATGGATGCTCTCATGCTACAACAGCAGAGTTGAGTAGTTACAACAGAGGCTGTGTGGCCTGCAAAGCTAAAAATGTTTACTATCTGCCTCTTTATTGAAAAACTTTGCTGACCTCTGGTCTGTTTTTTGGGTTTTTTTTTTTTTTTTTTTTTTTTTTTTTGGTGTAAGCTTTTTAAAGATTACAGAAATCTTCATTTGCTAGACAGTCTTTCAATAATCTGTACCAAAGTGTTTTCAGCAGTAGTGAGTCTCTCAGTCCAATATCTAATGCACAGTAAATGGGTTTCACAATTATACTATTATTATTTATTCCAACACCATCTCCCAAAGCCTCATGAAATAAGTCACAGAGAAGAAAATTCTTAGTCTTCTGTTACTTATAGTTGGTCCTAATTTTTATGGATATAATTTAATTATATTACAAGCTGTATGGGTTAAATATTCTTTTTGGTCATCAATGTTTCAAAACTTTTCTTGGAAGAATTTAGGTAATTTCTAATGGGAAAATGGGATTTTGATAGACTTGGTCATATTTACAACTAATGTTAGATAGATTGGTACCAGCTTAAACAAAATATAAACGTATTAGAAGGATATTACATATTTTACAATATCAATGGAAGACCTAAATTACCAGACCATGTAAACAATGAAATGATGATATTTCCAGGAATATAGATATTGGGAGTTTATGAACCCTTCCATCAGGACACTGCCAGTGAATAACTACTCCAATTGCATTTTCTCTGAGTCTCTACTTGAGTTCAAATTCCTGAGACAAAGTTACATTTACTCAGCAGAGGTCTTATATTCAACCAGACAAATGTTTGTTGCACACATGTGAAAACCCCACAAAAGTCACAGGGAAGAAACATTTTTTTTTTTTTAAATAAGGAATGTTATGAAGAACTAAAAGACTTCCATGAAGGCATTCTAAGCAAAGGGAAAAACACATTCCAAGCTGTAGTTGTGTGAAAACATGATACACTCTGAAAGCAATGAGGAATACTTTAAGGCTAGACCTACAGATATTTTGAAATTGAAAGTTTACATAATATAGAATTCTATCTGGAAGATAGGTCAGGGCTTTGTGGGCCATACAGTCTCTATTACAAGTATTCACTACTGTGGTATGAAAGCAATCATACACAATATGTAAACAAATTGGTGTGGCTGAGTTTCAATAAAACATTATTTATAAAAAAGAAAAAATGTGGAACACTTGATTTTACCTGCAGACTATATTTTGCTGACCTTTGCTATAGGTCTATAGTTGCCAAAGAAAATAATTTAATTATAGTACAAGTTGTACATGCTAAATATGCCAAGGATTATGCAAGATGAAACCAACTAATGTGAGAGAAAATACTGTCATTTGTATATATTTTTCTTATCTTTTAAAAATTCCTGTTATGTTTATTACATAGAATATATTTGTAAACTAGTATATAGCTATAATTTAATAATAAATATATATACATATATTGGCAGTGCTTGCTCAATATTGTTTTACTAATGTAGATATATGACCAAAAAAAAAAAAAAGATATATAGACAACTGCTCTAGTCAATAGGGTATAATTAAATAACGGTATTATTTTTTTAATCAGTGAAGTAAACTAATCAGATTTATTTTTCAAAAGAATAGTTTTGTGAGCTGCATTTTCATTTCTTTACCAAGAATACAGCTATCATTTTCCTTTTCATTCACAAGTTTTCTTAATTTGGTTACTTATTTCTTGACTGCCTTAAGTTTATCAAATATAAAGTTGCCTGAGAGTTGTTTCAAATTGAAGTCATAAAAAGCACCAATATTACAGAAAGCAATGATACCAAAAATAATAGGAATTTTATTAACTTGCTGAAATCTTGTTGCACCAAAATAATTTAAGGCAATTTTTGTTTTTACTCTGAGGAACCAGTGAAACCATTCAGCAGACAAGTTTAATCTTCATAATAGAACAGATGAAGTAATTAAATGGCAAAATCCTGATCCACTACCACCAAAGGAATATTAAAAGAGGTAATACAGAATATAAATACATGATTTAATACAATGGATAAAACCCATTTTTAAAATTTAAAACAGGGATTCCTCTTGTCAGAGAATATAAAATGAATTTCAAAATTAATACAGTAAAACAAAGACAACAGAAAAGAAGTGATCAGGTTGAAGGGACAGTTGCAAGACCAAGAAAACAGAAACAACCATTATGGTTTTAACACAAGAGGGTATAGTTTTTAGGAAATAATGGAAGAAAAATATCTTCTGCAGACATCTATTGGGGAAGGCTGGTTCTCAAAGGAAAAAAAAAATCAAGCATTCACATTTTTAATAGTGTTTGAATTTAAACAAAAGAAGTAACCAAATCCTAGCAAAAGATGGCCTACAGAAAGAGTGCAGTAGAGGCTTAACAAAACCAGAGAAAAATGGAACTCAAATAGGATGAGAAATGATACTATCTTCTTGGACATTAAGTAGGGTGCTTAAAAAATATGATATCCTCATGGGTTACACGTCTTGCACTCTGACATTAATATCATTGCCATGGCTCTCACCTCTGTGGTATCACCTCTGATATGAGTGTAGCCAAAAATTGTGCCAACCAAGAATTATGATCCACTTCTATTATTCTTGTTCATTTGCTCAGTGTCCCTCTGCAATAACTTTTCCACTTCATTTAGAATTCAAATCAATAGACTAATAAATTGTATTATCAATTATTTATCTCCAGAGAAGATTGGGTTTTTAGATTTATCATTACAAACATTCAACATCTTTTTTAAGAATAAATTATCAATCAAGCTTTTATTAAATAATTGTATATATCACTGGTGCAACAGTACAGTCTGTTACTTTATGCTAAACTGTGTGAAATGAATGAATGATATTGTTCAGATGTAGAAGAGAACAATGAATAATGATGGTGGGTAGCCTCCTAGAGGTAGTGTGGCTTCATCTAGAATTTCAGAATGTATAGGAGTTAGATTCACAGTAAAGCATTTGCAGGAGGGAGGCTCCAATAAGAAAAAAAAAAACAAAAAACATGAATAACTAAAATACTAGTTTAGCTCTGAGGAATAAGTACAAAAAAATAGGTTTAGAAAAAATCCGATACTTTAAAAGCATAGAGTTCACCTTTGCATATTCCAGTTGCAAAGGTTATAAAAATTTACAGCAGAGACTGTTGGGCAGAACACACATTGAACAGAAATCCATTTTTTAAGATGCATTCTTAGTCAAAGAAGAACACCTTTCATGGGTAGTAAGAACATTATTTTTTAGACAAAAAGAAATCACTAAATTTTATGTACTTGACTATATTTAGTCACTTAGGCATTAATTTATATATCTGTATGAAAATTATAAAATTAATTAAGTGAAATGTTTCGTATTTGATTAAGTTTCTTATATAATGCAGTACCCAATCACTTTTATGACTCCAATATATTTAATATGACATGGTAAACAAGATTAAACACACAAAAGCGAGTTGCTATCCTCAATCAGCATTTTCCCCATGACCTACATTTATTGCAGACTTTCATTTACAACTTGGTATAAATTGAAATCTAAGTGTATATATTAAATGTAGACAATTAATCATCCTATGTTAGTGTCTTCCTATATCTTGATCTACGACAGCCATCTTCCACATTCATAAGTTCTGTGTGATATTTCAGGAGCTTAAAAAGTAATTTCAAACACGTGAAAAATTCGAAAATTTTACAACTACATATCAGAAAAAAATATCCTTCCTTAATAGTAGACAAAAAAATGGTTGAATTTAAGAAATATAGCAATAGAAGAAATGTTTTATATTTTCCTTCTAATATTCACAAACAGTACAGTTACAGAACAAAATAAGAATAGGGATCAATGTATACAAGCTTTAACATGGCAAAAATAAAATTAAGAATTTCATCAGAATATTTACTCTAAACATGTATGTTTTACATAACATAGAGGGTAGGGAGAAAAGATGAGTCTATCTCTGAAACAACAACCACAGATTAAGTCCTAGAAAACCTGTAATTTCACTATTCTCTGAGGACTAGCTACTGCTTGGGACCTGAAAAGAGAGGAAGTAGAAAGACAGAAAAAGTAAACTTGAGATGACACTGATTCTTTGTCTACTCAAGTTGTTTATTAATAGCAATTTGTAGAGATAACTGTATATACACAGCTTTATAATCTATTATTCATTCATTCTGAATAAACGTGTATTAAGCTAACTAGACAAATCTGTCAGAATATGCAATCTGTTATGGTTATGTAATGTAAATTCACAGTATCAAATTCATTGAACCTGTTGTTAAGAGGCAAGGGAGCCAATGTTTGGATCAAGAGTCACAGCTCACTTACAAACACATGGGCACAGGGGTATAATCCCCCCCCACACACACATACACACACACACACACACACACAAATGTACAATACCGTCTTAAATGCTATCAATAAACATTAACCAAGATTACAAGGAAATTAGAAATATAAGAACGAGCCTTTAAAATTTGGTCAATGAAAAAGAATACAGAATAAATTGAGTTGAAGCATGCAAAAGCTTTCCTGACATGAAAAAGAAACCAAGATTTTCTAATATAATTAAAACATAATTTTAATGTATTTGAAAATCTACAGTTAAATCTCACATAAAATTTTCAAATTAAAATATATACCAATAAAATATAATTTGACTTGTGTTAGGCTATTTTTTCTTCATGCTGAAAGAAAACAGTTCTTTGAAGAAACACAGAGTTTTGAGAAAATGCGTTTATGAGCCAAACATTCTACATTAATTCTCATATAGTTTATTTATGAAGCCAATGGAAATTCATTAAATGTGTAAGGAATAAAATATATATGTATATTTCTGTATGTATATCTATAATATTTTCCAATTATATATAAATGTAGATATAGGCATGAATATAGACTATAGCTATAGATATGTAATTTACACACACACATAGTCAAACTATAAGAAAAATAAAATAAGATAACACTGAAAAGTCATATTAAAAAAAAAGAATATAAGGGAGGTGAGTATCAAAAATACATAAATATAGATATTTGGAACAGGTAATATTTGTGACTGTTGAAAATTGAGGAAAACAAAAGTAAAAAATAATTCTTGAAAGAGATAATATTTAAATAATATTATATTTAATATATTATTAAAAATTACTCTCTGCTACTACAAACCCACATTAAATTAACACAATCTCAGTGAGAGAGATGAGAACATAGAAATTTCTCATCTAAAGTAATAGAAGATGAAATATTGTATCTTTTTTGTTTTTAGTCACTAAAGGAAAAGCTAAAAAAACATAATTGGCATAAAACCACACATATCAGATATGCCATCGAATGATTTAAATTAGCTATTATGAGCAGCAGTATAATGCAGTGGCTAAGAATGCAGACTCTGGAGGCAGACAACCTGAAGGTACAAACCTGATCAAATGCTTATTATTGTTTGACATTGTTTTAAAACTCTGGGCTTTTCCAGTGTTAAGCTGTATGAGTTCTTTATATTTTTGAGGTATTAACCCCTTATCAAATGTGTTATGGAAAAATATCTTCTCTCATTCAGTAGGTTGTCTTTTTATTTTATTGGTTACCTGTGCTGTACAAAAACTTTTAGTTTAATGTAGTCTCATTTGTTTATTTTATTTCTTTTATTTCCTTTGTCCAAGAAGACATATCCAAAAAATATTATAACAGCAATGTCACAGTCTTCACTATCTGTGCTTTCTTCTTGGAGTTTTATGTTTTCAGGTGATACATTTAAAAACAATCTGATTTAAAAATGGGCAGAGGACTGAATAGACATTTCTACAAAGAGGACATATAGATGGCCAATAGATATATGAAAAGATGCTCAATGTCACTAATCATTAGAGAAATGCAAATTAAAACCACGGTGGGATATCAGTTCACACCTGTCAGACTGGCTATTATCAATAAATCAACAAAAAAGTGTTGGCAAGGATGTGGAGAAAAGGGAACCTTCATATATTGTTGGTGGGAATTAAACTGGTGCAGCCACTATGGAAAATAGTATTGGAGGTTTGTCAAAAAATTAAAAATAGAACTAACATATGACTCAGCAATCCCACTTCTAGGTATTTATCTGAAGAAATCAAAAACACTAATTCAAAAAGATATATGCACCCCTATGTTCATTGCAGCATTATTTACAATAGCCAAGATACAGAAGCAACCTAAGTGTTCATCAATAGATAATCGATTGGATAAAGAAGTGGTACATTTATATGCAATGGAATATTATTCAGCCATTAAAAATAATGAAATCTTATCATTTGTGATAACTAGATGGACCTAGATGGCATTATGCTAAGTGAAATAAGTCAGAGACAAATACCATATGATTTCATTTATATGTGGAATGAAGAAAACAGAATAAATGAACAAACAAAACAGAAAGAGACTTATACAGAGAACAAATGATTGCCAAATGAAAGTGGGATTGAGGGCTGCATGAATAAGGTGAAGGGATTAAGAAGAAAGAAGAACAAATTGGCAGTTACTAAATAGTCATGGGGACGTAAAGTATAGCATAAGGAATATAGCGAATAATTTGTAATAACCACATACGGTGTCAGATGGGTACTAGATTTATCAGGGGAATCACTTCAAAAGTTATATAAATGTCTAACCACTATGCTATACACCTGAAATTAACATAATATTAAATGTCGACTGTAATTGAAAAATTGAAAATAAATAAAATAAAAATGAATATATACATCCATACATCCATCCATACCTACATACATACATAAAACTCTGGGTCATGGTGATGATTCAATTAGCTTAAATAAGAAAAGTTTTTAGAATAGCACTAGCACTTAGGAACCTTACATGTATTTGTTATTATTGCTAGAAGAAGCAAAGGATATTGTGTGCTACTTACAATAGAAAAATTTAAACGAACAAGATGCTGAGTCAAAATAAGTTTGGGAAAATATATGTGAGTCAAAATAGAAAAAAAGAAAAACATATAAATATTAATACCTAAGGAAATTACATAAGCAAGAGAAATAAATGGAAACAAGGTGAAAGTCACACAGTCATCATATTCATAAGAATTTATGAATCAAGACTGTATATTTAAATATATGGTAACATCTATTTTTCGAAGTTGGAAATTCAAAGAGAAATGGACAAATACATAAATGTACAGAGATTTAAACACAGAACTACTAGTTTTTGAGCATAATATATTAATTAGGTAAAAAGATAATATTTGAATAATTTAGGAGGTTAAACTTTATGTATCTTTGATATTTGCCCTCTATCACAAATATACTTCCTTTCTATTTAACTGAATACCTGAAAAAAATATGTCAAAAGGAATTACAAGATGATTATCCCAACAGAAATAAATATGCTCTAATGATAATTCAAAAAGAGTTAATTTACAAAATAACTATTTATAAAGGTCCAAGTGGGGTCTATGAAAACCCAAGGTACAAGAGGACAGTAGGAAGCAGATGTTATAAACTCATAAGGATAACGGGGTAGAGGCAGCTGCAGAGAGAGGAGCACTGGAGGCCCCAGTCAAGCACAGTCACCCCGCAGGAAGAGATGAAGAGGAACAAACACTGTACCTTTGTTGCTGTTTTCTCCTTCGTTCCCCTGCTGTTGCTTCCCAGCCAACTAGTAGCCATAAAACTAAGAAATCCATCGATGTAAGTCCATATGGGTCAGACATCTGTGGCAGAAAGCAGAAGGGAGAGGGTTAAAATAAATCTGGGAAGACAAAAGATATCTGGCAGAACAATTTTAATTAATGAATGAATTAAAAAAAAATAGGAAAGACTCAAGACATTCACTCAGACCTCAATAAAAGTTTTAATAACAAAATTTTAAATTAAAAAATGTATCCACCTTAAACAATGACTGAGACTCCACTAGACCAGAAAAGTATTCTGATTTAGGGTCTCTGAAACTAAGTAACTATTAGAGATTTTAAGGCAAAGCTTTTTTCCTCTTGATCACTTAATTCTCTCCAATCTACTTGTCACTAACTTGCCTTTCCCCATACATATCTTATAATAGGTTTTACATGGGGTTAACAGTAAATAACATGAAACGAGGTCATTTCAATATGTTTTTCATACAAAATATAAATATCATGCAAATAAAGGTTTTTAAGTAAGCACATTAAAAAAATTATTCGATAAGTTGAATAATGACCAGAAAACAATACAGGGTAGAGGAATAGATACGTTATACATTATAGAAGAAAGTAAGTAAATAGGCAATCTATCATCAATTATTATTAAGTGTATTGGTATTTTAATCTTCTGGATTTCCCAAACTGATATTACCATAACAGTTAAAATGAAAAACAAACAAACAAACAAAAAACATACAGTTACTTCGAGGAAACAATAATTAATGGATAGCCTTTAGTTAGAAAAGCAAATGAATCATGGTGAGTATTCTAAACTTAACTTTATGATTCCATACTCCTGTCTGCAGTATGGCTGAGCTGGCATGTGACTTTCTCCTTAATTGAAGTGTAAAGTGAAATGGTCATTATCACCAAAAACTCAGGCAAGGCTGCACTGTTGAATCAATAACTGGGTTGGTGTTTATGAATCAACGACTTACCTTTGCTTAAATGCCGTATAATTAAATGATTGATTTGTCATACATGTGGTATTTTGATTACTTTTATTATTTCTAGTTTCTATTTGCTCTTAAGGTTTAAAAGCAAGTGAAAGGCAAAATAATATTGAAAGACAAATTCAGGTGCCACCTTGATATGCAAGAATCCCAAGAGGCTGGGTCAATAACATTTCCAGAGTCCTGACAACTTTATGGTATACACAGATAATAGCGTTAAAAAAAAAAAAAACTGATATAACTATATGTTTTGTGATTTAGAATGGTTTCAAAGAGCTGGTTTGCTAAAGTTACAGTTGAATTGGTTTACTGTTGTTATATCTGGTGGCAAAATCAGTATTTTTTCCTTTTCTCTATTTTCTCTTGTCCAATTCTTAATTTTTCAGTTTTTTAAAATTAACATAAATATATGAAAGAGATAGCTTTAGTAATATAAATCCTGAATAACTCATGGTAGATTTTTATTGAACCGTCATTTTTTTCATTTATGTATTCAGGTTAGGGTGTACTATTTAATAAATTATTTTTATGCCTAAAACTCAAAAATCTATAATTTCCTTCTAGTTTTCAATTCAGAGTAATTCATTACACAGTTACTTGACTACCTAGAAGACATCGAACTATTGATGAACTATTTTTCTTAAGATTCTCTACTACCTCCAAGGGAATTGTACACAGCATAGCTTCTTTTTGGAGTGATGTATGTGTTCTTTGGTAGTTAAACTTTCACTCAATTCTTAATACAACCAAAGAGAGAGCTCATTAATCATACCACAAAGCACAGAACTACAATTATATCTCTGTAGTTTCAAGGTAGTAAGTAGGATCTGTTACTTTTTATGTCCAAAGGGATTTACTCAGCTGGTCGTTATACAGCTATATCCATTAACTTACCTTCTGTAACTATCATTCTGTATTTCAAAATCAATAGTTAATTCTACTGCAGTTATATGTGCATTAGAAGAGTATGTAGAAATAAAATTGCTAAAATATCTAAAAGCCTAAAAACTTTTATAGAGACGTTAGTCTTTTCAAGGTATTAAAAACAATTTCCTTTACTAATTTTTAAAATATTAAACTTGAAGAAAAATGTGATTACCCTGAAAAACTTAAAATATTTTAATTATGAATAATCTATTCTTAAATATGTTAAGTATGTATCTGTGTGCATATACATTTGAGAACATTATAAAGAAAGAGCTATTAATTATTTTAGAAAATTTAGAAAATTTGAGCCTAGTACATATTTGCTATACTAGGCTCAAATCTGCATTCTCTCTCCAGTCTGAATCCATCCTTTCTCCCATTTCTGTTTACACTATTCCCTTCGAACAGCATTATCCCTTCTGATGATGATGAGATATCTTCCCACTGCCCCACATTCTTACGCTACATATTCCTCTTGCCCTGTCTCCAAAACATTTCCATTAAGTCTTCTGAAAACTTGACTCCTTGCTCATCATCTCTGATATTTTTCCTCATTTCTTTAAGAATTGCCTCCCTTTTCTGCTGCTTCAAATTACTATGCAGGTGTCTCACTTCCAACCAAAAGTCAATCCATGCTCATCCACTGAATCAAACACCCTCCAGCCTTTCCTACCTGTGAGATAACAGTATCTATCTACATGTATATTTATAATATATATTTTATGTTATATATTATTATATATTTATTATATATAACTATATGTACAAATAATATATTATGATAAATATATATATATTATGACACACACATTTCTGTCCCAAGTTTCTGGTACAGAGATCCTAAAACCCTTGTAATTTCCCAAGTGATAAGAATACTAAAAGCATGTTTTGTTCTACTGAGGTGACTCCTGGATGGCTCTTGGAGGGGTCCTGGTCACCAGAAAGACCAAGCCGTGATTAGAAGCTTAGAATCTTCAGCCCCACCCTTCATCTTCCAGAGAGGGGGAAGGGCTGGAAATGCAGTTAATAATTGATTATGCCTAAGTGAGGAAGCCTCCATAAAATCCTAATGGTACAGGGTTTGGAGAGCTTTCAGGTGGGTGAACACATCCACAAAGGAAGGGTAATGCACCCCAACTCCGCGGGGATGGAAACTCCTATACTTGGGACCTTCCCAGACCTTGTCCTTTATGTATATTCATCTGGTTATTCATCTGTATCCTTTATCATATCCTTTAATAAACTAATAAATATAAGTAAGCACTGCTCTGAGTTTTACGAGCTGCCCTAGTAAATTAATCTAACCCAAGAAGGGGACTGTTGACACCTCTGATCTAGCTAATTGGTCAGAAGCACAGATAATAATCTGGGATTGTGGCTAGCATATGAAGTAGGTGTGTGTAGCGGGTGGGGACAGTCTTGTGGGACTGAGCCCTTAACTTGTGGGATCTGACACTATCTCCAGGTAGACAGTGTCAGAACTGAGTTAAATTGTAGGACACCCACGACTACTACTAATAATTGCTTGTTGTGGGGAAAAACCTACACACACTTGATGACTAGAAGTGTCAGAAGTGAAGTGTTCTGTGCAGACAGTAAGGGAGACACACAGGAAAGAAAAACAAAAGAAAAAACTGAGTTTTTTTCTATATACTCCTTCAATCTGTTATGCTCCCTGCTCTCTTTCTTCCACTTATTCTTGACTGCATCTTTTCCCTCAGCATTTATAATGCTCTAGTATGACCTATCTGAAACACAAAATATCTGAGCCCCTTCCCCTTCCACGGTATCTGCACACAGCCAATACCATCTCCTCACATGTCACTGATTTTTTTATTTCCTATTCACCCACAGCTCATTTCAACTAGAGTTGCAAGATTTAGCAACAAAACAAAAAGTATGACTAGTTAAACTCAAATATGCAGATAAATAATTTGCATGTATTTTATCTGGCAAACCTATTTCCCTAAACATCCACCTTCCACCATGAGCAAAGACTACTCTTGTTTTGATCAGAAATAATCCTTACTACTAATCCAACTTTCCTAGAAACAAACAAGGCCCCTTTACTCATCTGAAATACACTGAAAATGCCAGGTAATTAACACATTCTGGGAGTGACCATCTTAACTGACAAATGGGTTTTGGTGTAAAAATATCCTAGTTCTTGTGCCTGTTTTTAGGTTAATTCTGACGTATGTAATTTACTTAATTTCCAAGAGTTGCACCATGGGTTTAAGCTCTAAAGTGGTAGCTGGCTTAAATAATGCACCTTGTATTGGCTGCTTTCTCTTCCCTGTATCATTCCCTGACTCCTCTGCCAGCATCCCCAGCTCTTCCCAAATAAACTACTTGCACTTGAATTCTTACCTGGGAGTTCTGGAAGAAACCAAAGACAAGGCTCAAGTCTTTGCCTATTTCACTTTTCAATCTATAGTCTCTTTTTGATGAACTCTTCACTTACATTGCTTTCCCAACTTCTTACAGATGTTATTTTTTCCAAAATTTTATCTATAGATCAGATCATTTCTTCTGTCAGGCTTACAAAAAACATAGTACTTGACATGCATTTGTATTACTCTTAAACATCTCAAAATTAACATTCTCAATTTTTTCAGTTCCTTATTTATGCTCTTCTTTTAATCTTTCCTTTTTCAATAAATGGCTTCTCTATCTACCCAATTATTTATGCAGGAGTCTATGAAAGGGCATTCTAAACTCTTTGCTTTCCTTCATCTACACAGCTAATCTGTTACCAAGCCGCAGAGACTGCCTCTGAAGTATATTTCTAATAAGTCCATTGCTCACTCATGACTGCTGTCACCTTAGCCCACACCACAACAATCTCTTACATTGGAATATTACAATATCCTCCAACCAGTCTTTTCTGTTCTGTTCTTGATCTTTTCCAATCCATTTTCCACAGAGAAAACAAAATAATGTCTTAAAAAGCTAAATTAAGTTTCGTACCACTCTGCTTGTAAGACTCCACTGGCTTCTTATTTCCTTTCAAATAGAGTTCAAATCCTTAACCTGACTACAGGGACAGATCTGTATGATCTGGCCCCATCCTAGGTCTCCAGCCCAAATATGGCTACTCTTGCTGGGCCATTATCTCTCTGACATACCAGCCTTTAAATTAATTGAATCACTAACCTCGTGCTATATCTTAAGAGCAATATTCTATCTTCAGCTTATTCTTTGCCAGTTTAACTAGTATTTTCTTCAAATTACATCACAACCAGTAAGATTAATTTTTATCATTAGTAGTTAAATGTCTTTCTTCCCTACCATAATGTAACCTCCATGAGGATGAAGGCAATGTCTCTTTTGTTCCATTCTGCCAACACAATTTCCTGGTACATATATTTGTGTCTGATTTGTGGTACAGATCAATAATAGACTGAATACACTAAAAGATTTGGAAAATAAATAAGTGATAAGCTTTAGATATTGAAGAGTTTTAACCCATTTACTCTTTCCTAATAAACAGAATCTAAGGGAAGCCACAGCATATAACCTTTATCGAGCTTCTATTATGCTCCAGGCATTTTGCATGTTTCTCATTTGATCTTCACAAGGGAAACATCATTATAACCATTTTAAAGATCTGGAAAATGAGTCTCAGAGATACTAAAAGAGATTAGTGACAAATAAATCTAATAAGGCTGATAAAATCCATACTTGACCTCATAATCTGTCTTTTTTCAGTAATACTTGAAAAGTTTCACTGAATGATATCTTATTTCATTTTGGTGTTATAACAATAGAAACTGATCTCAGAGATTTTAAAATTTATTAAATTTAAAGAAATTTAAAGTTGCCTTTTCAAATATTATCCTCAGCAAGTTTTACTACTGAAAGACAATGTCCCCATGTTTTTAATAGTGAAAATTCCTAGAAATAAGATGTTATTGCTTACACGTTAAAATACATAACAATTTTAGATTAACACTATCTTATAAGCAGATATTTACAGCAGCATAAAAAACATTCCTGTGACTGGAGAAACAAAATTATTACAGCACAGCACAGCACTGAAAGCTATGGGCTCTAAAGTCCACTGGGTTCCAATTTTTCACTATACTTACTAGTTGTGGGGCATTTGGAAAGTTACTTATTATCTCTTTATTACTTATTATGCTGTAAAATATAGGTGATAATAGTATCTACCTCATGAGTGTAACCGTGAGGAATAAATAAGTTAAATATATAGAATACTTAAAATAGTTCTCCGTACATTAGAGCACAAAAAAATATTAGAATTATCTGCCTCTAAAAAATCATTAATAATAGTTTGTTTCCTGTTAATTTATACAACTATTATTAATCACCACATAATAGATATTTAAAATCTGTCAAAAGACAGGTAAAAATCACTACATCTCACTCTAGATGAAGAAGACAAACACTAAAATAAAAAATAAATGAATGAATAAGACAATTTCAGATGGTGATAGTTGCCATGAGAAACATGAAACAGAAAATTATGTTTCACAGCATATCATGGTTGGATCATAGATTAGATGGACTAGAAAAGTTGACATCTGAGCTCAGTCCTCAATATGAAGCCATGTAAAACTTTTTGGAAATTAATTTGTAGGGACAACTAAAACATATTTTTAAGTTGTTTTTAATCAGTAAATGATAAATAGAAATAGAGCCTTAGACTAAAACTCAATATATTCTTTGATTGTATCTCCCAGAGGTCCTATTCCTAGATTTAGTGATGGGCATTTGTCTTCTCTGAAAGCCCAATGGGATGATTATACTTCCTTAAGCATGATTTTTATTTCTTAGCAGAAAGGGTTAATCAACTCTTTGGGAGAATCAATACAAAAATATTTAGGAAAGAGTAGAAGAGAGAAAAAGAATAGCTAGGTATTGGGATGCCTGCTATGTTCCAGACAACCTTTTATAATAAATACTTTAACACATATTTTCATTTAGTCTTTTCACAGAAGCTACAGTTATATCATACATTGTCCCTATTTTTCAAAAGTGGCCCAAAAAGATTGCTTGCTACATGCCTGAAGTATCATAAATAGAAGAGTCTGGATTTGAAGTCTACCTGATTGCACAGTCTCAACTCCTAGCTGCTAATAAACACTCACACAAACCAGAGACTTAGCTTATTTGTTACCTGTGCTGGTGCTGTTGTCGGTTGTTGTCGTGATCATGATGTTACTGTTTTGCAAGCCTTTTCTTAATTAATTCTAAATTAATTTTAATTAAAGTAAACTACATCTCTATAATCTGATTTGGCCCTTTCAACTTTTCTGAGGAATATACAAATATTGGTATTCACTATTACACTATTCTCTTTTAATTTTTAATGTTATCATTATTCTCACAAGTTATCTCATTTTCATTTAATGTTAAAAAGAATGCACACCTTACTCTAACTGCAAAAATCTTTTAAATGTTATTCATAAAATTCAAGTTGCTAATCACTCCCACTTTTATTTTGTTCTGAATGACTTTAAGGTGAAAAAACAGTTTGTTTGGTTAAGTTTATTTTATTTAAAAATTCGAATATTCCAAATACTTTGTGTTCAAGTTAAACCATCTAGATCACTGGATTTCTCATGGAATGGACTAAAGTGACCAGATGTTTAATCATTTGTAGTCAAAGTCTTTGTGACATCTTTTAGGCAATTTATCCCAAGAGCAAGTATGTGTTCGCATGATGTCAAAAACAAACTCTAATTTGACTGCATGGAGAGTTTATTTTGAATCCTTTATTCTTTATTCCCATCCTGAAATCATTCTTATCAGACAAATATTTTAACTTAAGTAAGAAACTTAACTGGATAAAATTAAATATGCCTTAGAATAATTTTATGACTTCTCTGTTTCTCCTGTTGCCTCCAAAATAAATACAAAAGAATTGGTCTGAGCTATACATTCCCTCATCTCACAAAACAGGCACTAAATCAGTTCTAAAAAAAGCTGGATTTTACTGTTTCTTCAAGCAAGTAATAGGACTAAATATGCTTATATTCTTCAAATAATATTTGAAAATATGTAACAAATAAGTTAGAGATGAACAAATGATTTAAAAAAAAAACCTCAAGATATAAAAAACAAAACAAATAAATAAATAAAACCTGAGGATACAGACCATAAATGCTGAAATTCTGTTACTAATGAAAACTGTAATTGGTCTGGGGGAGATTGGAGTGCTTTCCTAGTGAGCAGTGAGCAAAAATAGTTTCTAAAAGAAAAAAGGGCTATTCATCTCAAGGAAAGCTTAATTAAATCCCAAAAAAGGAAGGTATCGAGGAATAAAATTTTATAACATATGTATTAATAAAATACTTTCGAAAAAGTTTTTTTTTCCATTTCATACATCAGTGAATAACTCATTTTCCCATTCTGATTTGATAACATTTAGGTTGAGTCAAAAGAAAATATAAAGTGTTCAATGGAAGTGTGAAGAGGTCATAAACTTAAGCCATAAAATATTTGGATATTTCACTCTTTGAGTTCTGGTTGCATAGTTCAGGTATGACATAATTAATCTCCTCTTAAAAAATGAAAATATTTATTTTAAGAAATTCTCATCTGCCCAGTGGAGTGTTCACCATATTGACTTTCCACCTCCTCAATCGTTCTTGTTTCCAGATTCAGAGACATGGAAACAGATGACTTAGACATTCTTGTTCTAAAATAGAAAGAGACGTTGCCCTCCTCATGTTGAAGGTTAATTCATCTCCCAGTACTCTGACTCCCACTCCAGTTTGCATACTCAGGGACATTGCTCTAGCTAATAATCCTTTTCTCTGCATTATCTAAAACATTTTGTCATCAATGTTTTCTTATCTGCTGCTTATAAATGTGCTCAAATTTTTTTCATATTAAAAAATGCTTCTCTCTTGAATCTATGTATCCCTCTAGCTAAACATAAAACTTAAATGCCTTGTCATCCTTTTGAGGCCACTTCTAAGAATTACTATTCTCTTGCTTTCTTCCCTTCCTTATTTCCCTAAACTACCCTTGACTAGGTACAATCTGGTAACATTTTTTACAAGTCACTGAAGTTGCTTTGCCAAGGTTATTAACAATTCTGTTTGCTGACTGCAAAGATCAGGTTTCAGTGAACATCGTGACCTTTTTGGGCTGAAATGCTAAGAATGTTCAAATTGTTTTCAACAAACAAATCAACCACCCTTTTTGGAGCCAATAATAAGGAAGATGATATCAATAAATCCTCCTCTGTTTTCTCCTATAATGCATTCTGTGTCATGACACTCAGTAAATACAAAAAAGGAAGGGTCAAATATGACTTTTATCGTCCCTTGACCAATTAAAGTAAGTGATTTCTTTACCACGCTGTCTTTTATATATTCACATAATTATTTATATCATTAAACACCTACCAAATACTATATGATGTAAGCATTTGAAATGTCAAATAGGTCAGAAGAAAATCAACAAATTAAAAGGTATTTGTCACAGCACTTAAAAAATGAATGACTATTAGTCTTAAATTAATTTTTATTTTAATTCCTTCTTCACCCAATTCATAATCTTACAAGTTCTTCATTAGTGATTAATTAAAAAAAACTTCAAGGAAAAAATAGGCATTCAGAGATTTACTGAGGTGATCAATTCATAAAGTATATAAATGTCTAATCACTATGTTGTACACCTCAAAATAATATAATATTGTATGTCAAATATAATTGAAAAGAGAAGGTCATAAATTATACAGTTCCATTTATGTGAATTGTTGAAACCCACAGAAACAGAAAGTAGATTGGGGGTTTCCAGGCACTGTGGTGAGAGTAGCAGGGAAACACAGAGGGGTGGTGGCTAAAGGATACAGGGTGTCTTTCTGGAGTGATGAAAATAGATGAGTGGTGATGGCTGCACAACTCTGAACACACTAAAACCCACTGAACTGTATATTCTAAAAGGTTGAATTTTATGGTATGTGAATTATATCTAAATAAAGCTGTTTGAAAAAAAAGAGAATCTGAAAGTCTGTTATAGTGTGTAAATTGTTTTGATCCCTTACATACAAAAGACAATAGCATTCTATTCTCATGAATATGAAAAAATATTTCATGCGAGTGAAAGTAAATCCCTATAAATACAGCACATGAGCTATTAATACTATTCAAACACAACTAGAAATTTGGAAAATGTTCACTAAATTATGATGTGTGTGTATATATGTATATGTATATGTACATACATGCATATTTCATGTAAATTCAGAAATTCAAATAAATTTCACCAATCAAAGCAGATGATGTTAAGCTCTAAAGCATGCCTCTGGTTCACAACTTAGGTATGATCTATTTTAAGACAAAACTGCTACATGCTGTTTTTTTTTTTCCAGGTGCAATAAAATCTATTTAATTTGAAGGCTGATTAAAGTAGAGAAACTGCATGACAAGCTGCAAACTGATGCTCTACCAATCAAACTAAGGTCTGACACAGACTGCCAAATACAGCAGAGAAGACTCAGTAGGGAAAAAAAAGTCAGCAATAATATTAAGCACTTATATATAGACTGTTACTACTCTACATCATGAAATTAAAGTATGTAATTTAACATTATGAACCCCAAAACAGATTAAGCCTATAGCTGATATTTTTATCTAAAGAAATTAACATTAAAATGTGTCAGTAAAAATGACCACTTAAAAATCTGCTTATATTTTGTTCATGTATATGTTCCAGAGGACATGAATAATCATGCAAAAAATTAATTTAAGGATAAATTAGAGAAATCAACATTTATGTTCTTTATGCTCAAATATAATTAATTTCCAACTAAAGTATTTTGATACACGCTATGATAGTACTCAATTATTTTTTAATTTAAAATTTTTGTTTGTTTGCTTTGTTTCTTTTTGGAGATGAATTAAGAGATGACAAGGGTTTGACTTAATTTGTTTTATATTTGGACAAATTTAAAACATTTTGCTAAAATTATTTAAATGCTCAAAAGACCAAAATGCTATAAATATTTCTTTAAAAGTAAATCTCTCCTATTTTTAAGATTTTTTTAACCTAAAAATAATCATATATAATTTATATAATTCAAAATTTTCTGACTGACATTTCCAGTATTAAGCATTACTATTTTGGAGTGGTCAAGTTTAAACTTTTTCTAGTTAATTGGTATTATTGATTAGGCCAAAGAATGTATTTTAAAACTAAAAATCTAGGTTAAAATCCAGGACCTACCTCTTCCAGGAGAAATTTACTCACATTCCTGATAACTTAGTTTCCTCTGTGTCAAATAGTTACACCACCTATCACATAGTGTTGTTTTTTATATTAAAAATAATGTAGAAAATAATTGGTAAAGATACACAATCAGAATTTAGAAAATATAGTTTCCCTTATATTGAGTAAGGAAAAATTAATCATGAATTTATGATTTTATTCATAAATCACAATGTGTCATGTATGAAATTATACAGAATATTACACATAGAGGTAGTATAAACTTTCCAAATACTCTCAATAGAAAATATTCCAATAGTGATTTGATCTTTCTGTGCTATATTGAACATGGACACTTTTTTCTTTAATACACATGAACAGATCACCATCAAAATCAATAGAATCTAAGAACTTTAGATATTAAAATTCCTTTAAAAAAGACTTTTTAAAAAGCTATTTTTTTTTTAATTCCACACCTTTTAATGCTAAGTACTGAGGATCTCATTTCTTCTCCTCAGTGACCAGCACCCTAGTTTTAGGTGAGCATCATCTGGTCTGTTACTACAGCAACTTAGGTCACCACCTTACCCTGAATTTCTCAAATTCACTGTTTTTACAGTTATCAGAAACTTCTAATAAAAAGCAAATATGACCATTTCATATTCCCAAATATGGCTCCTCAATACTATAAAGGCCATTTCCAAGTTCCTTCTTATAGCACAAAATTTCTCCATTATCTAGCACCTGTCTATCTTTTTCAATCCCATTTGCTGCCACTGCCTATCACACACTGTAAGCTCCAACACATGAAATGGCTAATATTTTCCCTAAACATGCCGTGTGACTTCTCATCAGAGTTACTTTGCTCATGTGGTGAGTTCTATCCAGCACCCCCTTCTCCAACACTACTTGGTGTGAATAAATTCTATTTACATCTATAAACTCAATTATGTTGAGACTACCTCCAAGAAGAATTTTTGACATCTCCACCACACAGACAGGGATACACACCTCAAAGATAACAGAATAACTGGTACATTTAGCTTGTATAAGAACATCATAAATAAACCTGAATATCAAACAAAATTAGATAAAGTGGGAAAAATAGTAGTAGCATGCATGTGTGTGAATACAACTGATGAAGGATTAGTATACAAAATGCACTGTTCCTCCAAATAATAAGAAAATAATATCTGAACTAATATTAAGTAGGAAAAACATAAATACAAAAACATAATTCAAAAAGGAGAACTCAAATAATTAACAAGGCCTGAGTGCATGGTCAATCTTCCTTATCAAGAAATCACAAGTAAAAGGAAAAATTCAATCCTGCTCTTTACACATAACCTTTGTAAAATGTGTCCTGTATGGTAGAAAAACTGGGAAAACAAGTTCAAATATATAAAGCCCTGAAGGAGGTCAATTAAAATACATACATACATTGACATGGCAATTCCCCTTCTAAAGCTTTCTCCTACAAAAGTACTCATACTCACATTTATAAAGATATATGTACAAAGATATTCATTATATACATATTTTTAATTAACACAGTTTAAAGGCCTATATGTCCATTAATTTTTATATGGTGAAATTAATTACAGTGAGTGTTTACTTTAAAATATCATGCAAATAATGGAAAACAATGAAAAATAAGTATTAGCAAAATACATTAAATGTAAAGATCACACCACAGAACACTGACAGTATAATGTCATTATGTTAAAATATATATATTTTTTATTTTAAATATAAGAAAGAAAGTATGGGATAGATGGTTAAAATGCTATCTATTAACACTGTCTGTATTTAATTCCCAGTTCCACTACTTACTAACTGTATGACTTTGGGCTAGTAACTTAATCTATTTATAGCTCAGTTTCCTTATTGATTAAATGTATATAAATATATTTTTGGGTGATAAAATGCTTGAAAGACATACTTGGATATATAACTAACAGTTACTTCTGGGCAAGGAAGTGGGAACATAGGGGTCTCATTGGGGACTTTTAATTATTACTCCATATATTTCTGTATTTTAAAATATTTGACATTAGACATATTATTTTTAAACTTAAATATATTTTTAAATGTGGAGTTACTCATATTTATAATATGAACAAGTTCTTCATATTAGTTATGCAAACACAAGCAAACAATTCAATTGTTACAAGGAGGATCCATGTCAAGAATAATAGCACGTATGTTTTGTTTGTTTGTTTGTTTTTAAGTATATAAGTATAGTTGGTATACAGTCTTATATTGGTTGTATTAGTTTCAGGTGTATCCAGCAATTCTGGGTATTTACCCAAAGAAAATGAAAACATTAATTTGAAAAGATATACGCACTCCTATATTCTTTACAGCATTATTTACAATAGCCAAGATATGGAAGCAACCTAGATATCCATCGATAGATGAATATAGATTATATATAAAAAAGAAAGAAATCTTGCTGTATTTTTACAAACAAGAATGAAATCTTGCTGTGTGTTTTTTATATATATGAAATAGAATATGAAAGCTCATTCCCCTCACACACCTTTCCTCTACGATATAAAGTTTAAGTTTGAAACTAAATACCTTAGGAAGGTATCAGTTTATATAGTTGCTTCTCACCTAGGCTGACAAGACAGGACAGTAAAATCTTGATGACAGTTGCCAGTTCAAATTAACTCAGTCCAGATATGTATCTCCAAATCAATATAGTTTATTTAAATATTTATATTTATGAAATAAAGGATTGAATAAGATTTTTAGATCCAATAGGAAGAAAGAAGATCAATATAAAAATGATTAAACATTAATCATAATTACATAGCTAACATAGTATATAGGTCAATTTTTAATCCTTCTTCATAAGTACTGGTAAAGCATATATGTAGTAGATATAAGTATTTCTATTTTCTTCATGTTTTAAATTTCTTTCCATATTCATCATAATATTTTTATCTTATTTCTTTCAAGTAAGTCATAGTAGAATTATTGCCTCTACTTATTGAGGTTGCCCTAGCAATTGCAAAGAACTCTATCTTTCTGTCTCAGCAACTATACAAGGTTGACACTTGAAATACAATTTATATTTACTGTAATCTAAGGAAGTTTATATTCAACTGCATGTTCCCTGTATAATGGAAATAGATCTGGGGGTAACTTTTTCCATGGTCAGAAAATATACATAATTGGACTGCTTTTCTTACTCGGGAAAAACTGATCTCCACCTCAACTGTGCTGTGCCATAATTGTCCTTGTGTATATTCATGGTCCCTAGTCTGCCCTGTGATGATAGCAGTTTTAATAGTCTATCCCATTTTGTAGCAGGAAAAGAACTGCTTTCAAATTGAATATAAGCTCATAAAAAATATTCCTACAGTGCAAAGTCACTGATTCTACCACCTTATCTGAGTTCTAATTACCAGCATTTCCCCAGCTATGGGAAACCATGTTCTTATTGTTTAACTGCTTCCTGCCTATTCTATGTAAACTACATTCATTAACACAGGACCAGCTACTTTAAGCAAAACTTAATTCAAATTGACTGGAAAAATATTTTTATGCCACATAAAAACATCCTATATGTGATATAGGAGACTTTCAACGTATTACTGATATTAAAAAATTATGAAAAGTCCAAATATAGAATCCTGAAAAATCACTGATTATTCAAGGCTCTGACCATAGTTGATTTTAACATTTAACCTTTGGATTATAATGGACTAAAATAATTGCATAGCAGGAGTGCAATAGTTATTAAATAAATAAATAAATAAACGAAAGAAGAAATCAAGTAAAAGAAATCTTTTATAGGTATTTCATTACTGTTATCTGTGGGTCTTGTCCGTCTTCCAAACAATTTACTCTGAGTGGATAGTGAAAATTTTACCTCCATTGTAGCAATGACTAACTCTGAAAATGGCTATTCTCTCCTCAAGAAATACAATTCTGACCTCCAGGCAGACTGAAAAATAAAGTCTATAAGTAACATTGCTCTATGATCAGAACAGACACACTTTCAGGCACCAAGGGAAAAATTAAAGTCAACATAATATTTAACAGTCATGAGAATACCTAATAATCCACTTTGTCCTCATAAGAAACAAATTTACCTTATGTCTTTATTATGATTGCTTGAATCTACCAAATGACCGAACTTGGCATTTCCCATCTCTTTGATTGCTCTAATGTATCAAATGATGAAACTATGTGATTCTCATTTCCTCTAAAAGGATGTTCTGTTTTACTCTTTTCTTTTTCATAGACTGATTTACAACCATTTCTTCTATTGGTCCCTCTGGAACTCTCCATATTTCTACCAGCTTTTGTGTTAAACAGTTTAACTAAATTGCGTTAAGGCTCACCCCCTCATTAACTTTAATCCCTGCCTTCCTACTTTTAAATTAACAATGCTCGACTATCAAGGGAGTTTTATGACCATCAACCCATTTCTTTTTTTTTCATGATTATATAAATACAGTTATTTTATTCCCAATGAGAACACTATTAAACATATTTTCTCTGAGATTAAAACAAAACCATTCGGTTTAAATTTAAATAATTATACATATGTTTCAATTTTTTAAATTGATGACCACATTAGGAGAAAGCTGAATGGAACAACACATACTATTCTAAATATGTAATTTCAATTCTTATTATTTTAAATTATACTTAATTAATACTTATAAGATAATATTCTTTAGCTTATAATGCTAAATACATTATTTTGATTTTGGAAAGTCCTAAAAAGCATAAGGTAAGACAAGCTGCTTGTATGGAAAAGCCACTGTAGGTGGCTTGAGCGGGCTTTTAAGTTGGAGGCAGGGTCCCAAGGAATCACCTGGGCAGAGTGACCTGTGTTAGTTAGGTTGATGGAGACTCAGATATAGCAGAAGTCTGCATGCCTAAAGGAGGAAGGGCTCAACAAAGGAACAATGGATTATGCCAGCACTTCTGTCTGGGAGAAAGCTGCCCCTCCAGCCTTGCCCTAAAGCCAGAAAATTCAATTCCTCCCAGTATATCCCTGGTGCTTTTTGAATAGCTGTCCCACTGCTGGAGCTCAGAGCCAGTGCAGCCATCAGTTAAGTCCTCAAGTGGGCCTTTTGAAAAGAATATCTGTGACTCTCACAGCCCTCCATCTCACTTAGCCACAATCTCTGCTGGTTTTTAAAGCCAGAGTTTGTGGGAACTTCTCTTCTTGGCAATGGAACCTTGGGCTAGGGAGCCCAGTGTGGGGCCAGCACCCCTCACTTCTCCAAGGGGACCTCTGCAACTGAGATATTCCTCCCAATTCTCCACTGCCACATGCAGTTGTGGCACCAGCTCGTTTCTTGTCTCCACCCCTCCTACTAGTCTTGAGGTGGCTTCTTCTGAATGTTCCCAGTTGTGGGACTTCTATTCAGCCAGACATCAGGAGACTCCTAATGACGGTTGTTCTGTAGTTTAGTTGTAATTCATATGTGGTCGTGAGAGGAGACAAGCACAGCATCTACCTACTACTCCATCTTGACCAGAAGTCTCATTATGTACTTTTTTTTTTATTTTGACATTGATTTTTTTTACTAAATAATGTTTTCTTAATGATTCTAAGATATGCTCAAAGATGCTTTCTGTAAAATTCTATCATTTAACTATTTTTAATATATTTATTGCAATGCTTTTTTATTATCAGTGGTTCAAAGGTCACCATAAGAATTGTGGCGGGCCAGATGTGGTGTCCAGTACTCAATAATCAAATAAATGATGAAACACAGGACAGATGGGTGAGAAATATTCATCCAATGTTGTGTGTATGGTGTTGTACAGTACATGTTGCAGATGTCAGGATAAGTAAAGCACAGCCTCTGCCCAGAGACACAATCAGAGACTAATAGGGAAGAAAGAACATACATGACTAACTGAAATTCAGTACATTACAATAAAAATTGTGAAAGAACCATAAAGTTCTTTGAGAACAGAAAAAGAAAACAAATGACAACAAGGATGAAGGACTATTCATCAACTTTTACATCTATTTAAAATCAGGTATTCAGTGCTGCTACAAAATAGACACATCGCCAGATGTCATATACACAGAAACATAAAAAACAAATTCTACTCTCATGGAGTTCGAATTCTAGTGAGTGATATTTAATACACACACACACACACACACACACACACACACACACACACACACACACAAAAGAGAGGAAATGGAGGATGCAGAAAAACATATTTCAAACAAAATACAGAGTAGAAAAAAGAAACTTGGGATTATGAAATGACTATAAGTACTCAGAACTAGGCATGTATATACCAGTGCAGGGGAAGGAGTATGAGTAGTAAAACAGTGTTGCAATACAGGATGAGAACAGAACATAGCAAAAGTGAAAGTGACAGAAAGAAAGGTACAAAATGGCCCAAGTTGGGGTGGTAGGGTTTGAAAATAATACAATTTCCCAAAACTGAAATGTAGAATGCAGTAAAGCTTGATAGCTACGTTTTGAAGTGAAAAATTTGGATTTAAAGAACTTGTGGTTCATATTAGTTGGGACACCAAGTAGGCAGCTGCACAATGAAGCAATGTTGATAAATAAAGATGCATATTTGAATGGTATTAATATGTGCTGACAGTTGAAACAATGAGATTGGATGAGACTGTCCAGGAGGAGGAAACTGAAAAAGAAGGGAAGTAGATAAAAGAAAAGACCACCGGTTAACAATTGAAATAAATGGGCAGGAAGAGAAAAAGGAGGCCCTAGAGTATCCTGTTAAAGAGTAATCAGGAAAATGACCAATGAGGTTCCAGAAGAAAGAAAAATTAAACATATAACAAATCACTTGTGGACAATTCTCAACAATAACCATATGAAATAGATATGATTATTTAATCCCACATTACAGACAACAAAACTGAGCCAGAAAAAAGTTAATTATTTTATCCAAGGATACACAGTCAAGAATAATGAAACCAGGATTTGAACTTGGGCAATTAGCTCCAAAATCTTTCCTCTTAACCACAATGAACAATTTACCAGTGTATATATCTCTTTGCATCGTTTTGCTGCTCCTCTCATCCAGAGGTAGAATTAATTGTGCCACAATTGTAAATTTGTGCTGGCCTTGTGATTTCCTTAATCAATAGGATGTGGCAGAGATAATACTGCTTGAGTTCTAGAGCCTAGCCCTCAAGAGGCCTTGCAGCTTCCATTTTCACTCTCTTACAAAATCTGTCCTGAGGCATCATATAAGGATGCTAGTCTAGCCTAGCCTATTAATCACATGGAGCAGAACCCTTTTAAAAAGTATGTCCTGAGGCACCATGTAAGGATGATAGTCTAGCCCATTAACCATCAGTGAAAAATTAGCAGTAATTTCCAGGCATGAGAATAAGTTAACCCAACTAAAGATGCAAGTGAATGAGCCACATGACTAAGCTCAGGAGAAACCAAGAAAGGAAACACCCAGACAATCCATAGAATACTAAGAATTAATAGACAATTGTTGTTTTGAGCCACTAAACGTTAAGGTATTTGCTCTGCAAAAATAAATAATTAATGCAGAAATTGGTACCTAAAAGTGCACTGCAGCCACATACAAAAAAAGTGTGCCATTAGTTTTGGGAAAAGGTAAGAGAATGAAACTATAAAAGTAGCAAGAAGAGTGTGAGTAGATTTTGAGAGAACAATGAAGAAACTGATATTGAAGGCTTGAGAAAGGGTAATCTGCAGTATGTAGTGGAGAAACAACTGGTAACAAGGTCATCTGAAAAACTTGGAAATTAAGAAACATACAGCTAATGAACTTGTGAATCTGGCCAAGGAAATTTTCAGACAAAATGTCAAAACTGTCAGCTGGCTTCTTATAATTTCATAGGCTAAGGTACAAGAAGGTAGAGATAAATTGAAGTTTAAGGAGCAAGAAAAATCTCTAGGAATTATAGATGACCTAGTTTATATCATGGGTTGAAAAATAAACCTCTTTTTATTCTCCATTTTATCCCCACATGAGATTTTTGAAAAAAAAAATGGGCCTCATGGTAAATATAAAATTAAGAATGTTAAGATCTCAGAAAATTAAGTTGCTTCTAGTAGACCCTTGCAGCTAGAGAAAAATGAAAAAGGCCTTCTGAAAATCATAAGTATATTATCTTTTAGAATATTTATATAGTCCTCATATGGGTTTGTCTCAAAATTAATTGTGGATTTATCTTTTAGATCATGGAGGAAATGTCAATCAGATCATAGAAAATGTTTAAGAGAAAGTTATCGATGAAAGCACTATTAGCTTGAGTTAAAAGAGACAGTGACATTAAAATAAACAGAGGCCTCTGGGAAAATTACATAGCTGCAAACAAGGATCATTCCTTATTAAGAGAAAGAGAGAGGGAGGGAGGTAAAGAAAGGAAGTCAGTCAGTCTCTGAGGGCATACCATGAGCCCAAGGTCTTAAGCTAAAAGCCCAAAGGGTAGAGCCAAGAATGGGAAGAAAAATGGTTAGGGATCCAATCCCAGGAAGTGGAAATTGATCAAGTATCATTTCCTGTTCTAGGAGTAGGGGGATGTGGTGACATGTGCATTAATGGAAATCAGAATCACCGTAATTTCCATAGATCATTGGCTGCTATGTTTCTCTTTTTCCTTGCTTTTTTAAAATGGAAATCTCTATTTTAGTTATCCCAGTACTGTTTCAACACTATATGTTGGGGAGGAGGAGTGGTAGATAAATTATCTCTTTATTTCAAAGGTTTTTAAATTAAGAGAACTTACACTTGAAAAGCCTCACTCAGACCTGATATAGATCATTAGATCAAAATCTGCAATCCTGACTGTGATTTGATGAGACTTTAGGAGGGTCTTTAGAAGGGTGAATCCATTTTGCATATAAGAATTATATAAATAATTGTGGCCAGAAGACAGGCTATAGGAGATTAAAGAGTACCCCAAATTTCTTGCAGCTTCTCCCATCAAGAGTTGGGGGCTGATTCTCCACTTCTTGAATCTAGACCATTCTTGTAGCTGGTTTGATTAATATAATGTGCTAGAAGTTACAAATTCTAGAGCCTAAGCCACAGAGGCCTTTCAGATGTCAACTGCCCTCTTAGAATGCTACACCCCACCACTCTCCATCATGAAGGAAGCAAGTTTAGCCTACTATAGGAAGAGAAGCCACATGGAAGATAACCCAGGTCTCCCAGACAACTGCCAGTCATGTGAGAAAATCTTGGACTATCCAGCCTAGCCAACCCTCTTGATAAATATGGCCACATGAATGGGCTAGGAGAAATCAACAGAAGGAACTTCCCAGTCAACCCACAGAATCTAAAGAAACAATCATTGTTGTTTTATCTCAGTAAGTTTGGAGTATTTTTTTTTTAATGTAGCATTATATAACTGATAACTATATTGTTGCTCACTAGTGTACCCTACCTTTTAATGTCTGTCTGCAAAAGGCAAGAATTAAGGTTTTAGTTTGAATGATAGGTTGTATCAATGAATGTATGTGAATATTTTAGAATGAGGAAATCTAGGACATATTTGACAGATGGGACAAAATATAACAAGGTATGAGTGAGCATTATTGGAAATAAAGAGGGTATAACTATGCGGCAGAGATTAAAAAGAGAAGAGGTTATTATAAGCAACTATATGCCAACAAATCTGAGAAATTTTAACATAAATAAGAAATTCCTAAAATGATCAAGAAATCATAAAAACTTGAAAAATATATTAATCATATTGAGAAATTTAAAATACCCCAAATAAAAACAGGCTTATATGGTCTTATAGAAATATTTGATATTCAAAAATTAATAATTTTGACTTTAACCTCATTCTTCCAGAGAATAAAAAATGAAGGAACACTCTCCAACAACTTTTATGAGACTAGTGTCACTTTAAAAGTAAAATTTCTAATAAAGGCAATAGGAAAAAGGAAGAATTGTTGGCCAGTCTCAAGGATACAGATATAATTTTTTTAGAATAGTAAAATCCTAGAAATATTAGCAAAATTGTGACATTAAGCTTATCATAGAAGTGAACATTTGGTTTATTCTTAAAATTGTATAAAATTTAAACACAACACCTTATCAACTTAAAGGAGAAAAGAAGATTTTCTCAGAAGGATTAGAAAACAAAAAGCAAAGCACACCCTACATAAACTTATTCAGAACCCTGGTGGGTCTTTAGGTGAAAGAGTCATATGTGCCACTCCTTATTTCACCCTTTGCTTCCCAATTCCTTTTATTTAGGCTGTGGAAAAGAAAGCATCCTCTGTGGGACCTGCATCTTCTTGTACATCAGCCTAACCTCACAAGGTATCATGAGACACAATTGAGTTTTAATATTCCATTTCACCATTCTCTTTGGTCAGTTGCTTCATGTGATAAGGCACATAATAGGGAAAGATCATTGAACACCATCACATCAGCCTACTGCCTTTCTTTTCTTGCTTTATGCTGACTTCCTTAGTTAGAAGAAATATGTGTACAACATTGAAACAATAAATAAAGCTTTCTAATTCCTGGTAAGTTGTTTCTTGCAGAAGAAGGGAAACCAAAACATATCCAGTAGAAGTATCTACTCCACTAAGGACAAATTGTGTCTTCTGTCTTCTCTATGACAGAAGAGGTCTAATATAATTGACTTATCACCAAGTAATTATCCTCTGCTCCTGGAAGACAGGGCATTCAGCAGCGGCCATAGCCATATCAAATATGAGGTAAGGAGGAGGGACAATGAGAGCTGGGGAGTGGGTAGTTAGTTGTTGAAAAAGTCATGAAAAATATCCCTTTGGCCTCTTCTTTAATAAGTCAAATAAACAAGCACTGAGGCTGATGA
This sequence comes from Eidolon dupreanum, assembly GCA_028627145.1. Classification (NCBI taxonomy): domain Eukaryota; kingdom Metazoa; phylum Chordata; class Mammalia; order Chiroptera; family Pteropodidae; genus Eidolon; species Eidolon dupreanum. Next base: position 124,785,148 of record CM053502.1, on the reverse strand, counting down.
TAGTAAAAAAGAATGATTATCAACGGAATAAGTTTTTATTTTTTACACCTGATCACTGAGTATCTTCTTATACACACTGTTTGTGAGAAACAAATACTTTAACTCCATAGGCTTCTCTGCATGATCCATCCACATAATCCTGGGCATGCCCAACTTGATGGCTTGGTAGATGAGATAATATCTAGTTCAATAGGAGCAGTTCAGGTTTTTTGTTTTTGTTTTACTTAGTAGGCATGTTATCCTCCTAAACATCATTGTTCTACAATGAAATTCACCTTCAGTACTTGATATAGTCTCCATAGAGCATTGCCATATGACAACAGGCACCTTGAATACTCTTCATTTCAATGGATCAGAAGCACAAGGGGCAACACACTTTCCTCTACAACCTGGGCCAGCTGGAGGGCCTGTATATTGCTCTGCGTCTCACTCAAAGCTCTCAACATTATGGATTACTTAGTAAATGGGTAGGAGTTATAGTCCCAAACATGTATAACAATTGAACAACACACTACTCTTTGGTGTATGTCATCTAAAAATCCAAAGTGGTTCAGCAGGCATTGTACCTTTTTTGTAGTTAAGGAATCCAAGATGCAACTTATCTGACACTTTAGCTTTCCCACATCCTCCAGACAACTGAAAAGCCAGAAAATTTATTTCAGTTTCAAGCACCTAAACTCCTTTAGTTTATTTTCCATTGTCTATATGCATATATCTTTCAAGGTATCTTCCAGGATACCTACTACTTACCAATCAATATGTCCTATCAGTATAGACAATCAATAAATAGATCAGCATGATTTCTTGTAGAAAACAAGATAATTAAAGTCTCACTAAAATAAATTATGGAGCCTAGCCCAGGAATTGATGAAGACTTGTGGCAAAATAGTGCAGTTATACTCTACCAGTTTAAAGTAAGTAACTTTTGATGTTCTTTGTTTACTGGTATTGAGGGAAAAAAATGCGTCAATCAGCTTGATAGCTAATTTTCCAGGTGTCAGGGACTACATTTACGATCTCCATTAAGGAACAAATACAATTGAAGACACCTCTTGATTAGGCTTACGATACTCCACTATCATTCTCTATGATCCATCAGCCTTCTACATAGGCCAAAGTAAGTGGAACTGTGATAAGTATAACCACCTCAGTGGATAAAAATTGCATCCTTCCAGTAACTCAAGGCAAAAACAATGGAATAATTCTCAATTCCTCTTTTCCTTTTACACATACATCCAATTTGATAAGAAATTTGATCAGGTTTATATTATTGTGATAGCTTCCAAACCGCTCTCTTACCTTCATCTTTGTCCCCTACCTTTAATTTTTATTGCAGCAACAGAGAAATATGTTTAAAAATAAGCCAGGTCATGTCAATTTCCTGCTGAAAATGCTATAGTAGTTCTCCACTTCACTCATGAGAAAAGGCTGATGTCCTTACAGTTGCTTACAAAACTCTATGGGTTCTGAATTTCAATTCAACATCTGACTTCATCTCCACATCTCCTTCTTGTTCACTCTACTTCAACCATATTGACTTCATTGATGTTCCTCAAACACACCAGTCATGCTCCTGCCTTAAGTTCTTTGCTTTAGTGTTTATGCTATGGAATGTTCTTCCCTATAAATCCATATTTCTCATCTTCCTTCTTTTTTTAAATCTTTGCTTAAACTCATCTGCTCAATGAGCCTTTCCCTGGCCACCCTATTTAAAACAGCAAGCTCCCCTCCTACTCATTACCTGCCTAGTCCTGCTGAATCCACATACTCTAATCTATATTTTTTTTTCCTTTTTTTCTACATAGTTCATAAATATGCTACATACTTAAATTATGTATTTTACTTATCCATGTTTATTACTATTTGTCTTCCTTTACTTTCAGAATGGGATCAACACGATGATAGAATCTTTTACTCCTTCGTTCACTGATATAGTCTAGAGCATAGAATGGCATGTGGCATATGGAAGATGCTTGCAAAATGTTTGAGACATCCATGACTGGATAGACAAACTTTAAAAGTACACTAAGTAAAATAAGACAAGCAATAGAAAATTCATATCATATGATTCCATTTATATAAAGCATAAAAAATGAAAGCTATAATATGTTGTTTAGCAACTCATCCATACATGCTAAACTATGAAGGAAAACAAAGGAATGATAATCACATAAGTCAGAATAGTTGTTATTTTAGAGTTTAGGGTGAAGAATAAAATTCAGGAAAGAGATACAAGTTACTATAAAAATAGAGATGACGTTCTAATACCTATTTGAGTAGAAGGTAAATGGTATTTGATTTATTATTCTCTATGGTTTTTTCTTTCATATACATGAAGCAATGAAATAATATGTTCATTTTTAATTTAAATATGTATTAATATAAAACTGAACTAAAAGATGAAAAAGGGGAGTGCTTTCATTCTTGTACTAAATAAATGATAGATTCATTCATCCATTCATTAATCAAATAAACACTTATTCAGCATGTTATATACTAGGTACTGTCCTTGGGGCTGGGAATATCAGTGAACAAAACAGAAAAACAAAACAAAAGCAAACAGACAAAAAAACACTTGCCCTCCCAGTGTTTAATTCTAGTGTGGGAGACAGATAATCAAGAAATAAATATGCAGCTACATACTCAGCTTGTTAGATATTCAAAAGTATAACAGAAGTGGTATTTTACATATGAAAATAAGGAAAGCCCCCACTGAACTGAATCCTGAGGAATGGAGAATCCAAATCACAGAGAGATCTTGGGAAAATTATTTCAGACAGGTGGAAAAGCTTGTGTGAATATCCTGATTTGAGAGTATTTGGAAAATAGTTAGGTGGTCTATGTGACCAAGGAGCCAAGAGGCCAAAGGGCAGAACTGTAGAATATGAGACCAAACTATTATAAGGGGTTTAAATTATATTCTGAATTAGACACAAACACCCTAGAGGTTTTGATCAAAGAAGTATTATGGGGCCATCCTCACTGCTATGTTGAGCATTAACTACAGGCAGATGAGGACAGAATTAGAGAGATCTGCTAGAAGGCTGCTCTGATAATCTAAGCATGAGACAAAAAAGGAATGAACCACTGCATCACAGCAGAGGTGGTGAGATGTGGTCAGATCCTGAGAAATTTTCATGTTTTACCTGATAAACTGAATGTGAGTTGTGAGAGAGACTCAAGTATGACATCAAAGTTCATATCCCGAGCAATGGAAGGGAGCTATTTACTGAGATATATGGAAAACTATGAGTAGAGTAGTATCGTAGTATGTTTGGGCTGCTATGACAGAATACCATAAACTGGCTGCTTATAAACAACGGGAATTTATATCTTACAGTGCTGGAGGCAGTCTGAGATCAAGGTGTCAGCAGATTCAGTGTCTGATAAGAGCCCTGTTTCTGGTTCATAAATGGCCTTTTTGCTGTGTCTTCACATGGCACAAGGGGCAAGGGAGTTCTCTGAGGCCTCTTATAGAAGGGCAACAATCCCATTCATGAGCTGATCACCTCCCAGAGGCAGCATCACAAAATACCAATACACTGAGAATTAATATTCAATACAGGAATTTTGAGGGGCCACAAACATTCAGTCCATAGAAAGCAGGATTTGGGTTCAGATTTAAGTGTATTAAATTCAAAACATAATGTGAATTAAGCAATTAGATATAAAACCTGGATATCAAGGAAGAGATCTAGAGATAACATTTTGAGAATGATCAGAAAATATATATATTTTTTTTTAAATACATGAGACTGGATGACATAATCCCAGGCATGTGTGTAAATAGGATATCTTCAAGAACTAAGCCATGAGGCCCTCCAATATTTAAGAAAAGAGACACAGACCTGAGAGGAAGACAGCAAAGGAGTTTGAGGATGACTGGCTCAAGAGGATAACCCTAGGCCATTCTAAGGAGCTAAAAAATGACATCAATTGTGTCAAGTGTTGCCATTATGAAAAAGCAAGTTAAGCACTTAAAATTGCCCCTAGAATAACATGGAGTGAACTTGGATAAGAACTCTTTGGGGTATTGAAAGTAAAATGAATATGACTAGAAGCCAGGAAATGGTGAGAACAGACACCAAAAAGCTAAATAATTTTGTTCCAATAAAAAGAAAGCGATACTTGAAATTCCCTTGAAGTTAGAAAGTTTACTTCTTAATACTTCTCAACTGTGCTTCTGAGAATAGCCATATCTTTACTTGGCCTCTGGCTCATTGGGTGACTTGGATCAACAGTTTATGAGAGTATTTTGTGAGTCATTTGACATTGTTCACCAAGCGTATAATATTTTACAATCCATTTTTCATTTCCTCCCCTCTATAGAATCAAAACCTTCTTGGCATGCATAATTCAAGGAATCCACCAAGGCATCGGGCACCAGTTTCTTTATAGGAAACTTCAGCAATCAGCAGCTTGAATCAGCCGCCAGCTGTAACAGGAACACCGTTTTAGTTACAGAGCTGAAGCCAGTTGGAGAAGAGATCTTGAATTCATTATTCTTTCTAGGATGTTGATGGTAGTGAACCAGCTATTGCTCTCATACTATTTCTTCCAAGATTTAGAGTAATCATAGCTAAGACATTTTTACTACCATACAATTTATACTCAATTGTCTTTTGAAAAGAGATTGGATGTGCTACACACAAAATACGCCACATTATTTTCAAGACCTTCACATTCACGAATTTAGTAAATGTGGAAACTGATTTCTTTCTTAGCTTTTATACAGCATTAGCAACTTTATCTGTCACTAACTTTCTACTTAAATTCCTTAACAATCCCACTGATTCTTTCCCTGGTTGTTTGCTTCTTTTATTGATCTCTCTTTTCCAAAGCCATAGGCAGTATCAAGCACAACAATTAATTTAAGGTCTTTATTTGTCTCTTGAGTCAAACAGTTTAAAATCCATCTGATGATATTATTTCTTCAGCTCATAAACTTCATAGTGGGTCTCAATAACACAACTTTATGTTCTCAAAGCATAATCTCATTCTAATTTCTTTGTCTCTATTGCCATACAAGACCCCGCCTTAGTTGCCCACTATGTTTGTTCATCAATTTCAGATTTGCTAAACAGTAGCATATAAATATTCATTAGCTGTATTTATCCATATCACATTCCTGTGCATTTGTTCCATAAATATAATCATAGATTCTTTTTCTGTGGTTTGCCACTGTAAAGGTGGTTTATTCACATTTAGTTACATTCTGAGGGTTAACCATTTGTTATCCTGCAGATTTCAGTAATGCTCTAATTTTCTGGCTGTTTTCTAACTACATCAAGATTTTTCTAGACTCTCTTTATGGTTATGACTCTAAAATAAAATATTTTACCGAATAATGAAGCTAATACTTTATCGAATATCACATTTTATGTGTCCCCTCACATATAGCTGCTGCTAAACATTTTAATAAATTTTTTTTCTGAAAGTTATTATTTTCATTATGAATAGCAAAAAAATTCTCAAAATTTCTTGAACAAGGGCTAAAGAACTTCTTGAACTTGTCAGTCCTTTGTAAACAAGACTGTAGGTCATATAGCATGCAAGGAACTAGTGATTAAGTAGTGAACAAGATAGACACAGATCCTGCTCTCACAGACTATCAATCAGGGATGCAACCAATAGAATCAGCAGAGTGAATGATAGCAGAGGTATAAGATGCCAGCCAATCATTTAGGCTAGAATATTTCTCTGCCTTTCATTCTGGTGCCTCTCATGACTCCATGGTAGAATGTTATTCAACTGGGATGCATATTCTCTGCATTTAAGAGCCTTATCTTAAAGGTATAAGAAACAGAATAGGTGTTTCAAGAGCAGTAGGTATCTGGAGGGTGAGAGCTTGTGAAATAGCAGTAGGAACAAGTCATATGTAACTGTGCTAACTTCAGAATTTTACCTAATATTATAACTATTGGAATTATTTTATAAAAAATCAAGGAAGATACTGTTAATATAATGGCTTTCCATGCCATAAGATCCCCATCTTTCACCTGTCATCCTGAGATTATTTCAAAGCTTTATGCCTGTGAAACATATGCCTGTATTAAAAGGAGCTTGTTCAGAATATTCTCTAGTAAATCTACTTATTTTAATTTGCTGTGCAGAGTAAATGCCAACATACCCCAACCACTATCACTAGGCTGAAGCCAAAATTTGTTTGTAGAATTTGTGGGAGCAAATAGAGAAAACTGTATATACTATTAACTCATGATGCATTCCATGCTTGGTTGGGGCTGTATTATGCCAGACTAAGAATAAGTAAGAAATGAAGGCCAGATAAACCTGCAGAGGCAAGATAAAGGTTGGCTCAAAAATGAATAAAATAAAAGGTGCAATTAGATGGGAAATTTGGACAGAAAGTTCCTACATTAAATATTTAGTCTATTTCAGAGAAAACATCCAGAGTACAACATTGGGGAGTTCCGGGAGAAGAAAGTACAACAATAGGTTCTGTCTTACAAGGGCAAGAGTCATAACCTGGTATCAAAATAATTATTTAGCCTTAGAGGATATAGCTGAGACCCATTAACTGAAACATTAGCTTGGTCTAATAAGACATAATAAATCATCTAAAAGGAAGCAGCAATTAAACTGAACTGATGCTGGACCAAAGAGCTAAAGCCCAAGAATGTATATTCTAACTTCCTGTGACAGGTTGGGTTGCAGGGAAACAATAGGGAAATGCTGAAGTGATCTCAATTTCAAAAACTTAGGGAATTGGAGGGGAGATTCAAGGTAAAGAATACTCAGAGATGACCTTTAATTAATGCCACTAAAAAGGCTTTGAACATTTTTTGTTACACAGTTGCCTGAATGACACAGTCTATTGTACCAACAGAAATTTTTTTTCACAATTTCAAGTGACTGAAGCTATAGTATCAATAACTTTAATTATGCAAGAAAGACTTTATTGGAAGAACAACCTCATCTATTTTTAAAACTTGAGAAATTTATATATGATTTCAGTAAATATTAATCTGATTAAATCATATCATTTCCCCTGTGAATTAAAAAGGGTTTGAATAAACCAACAATTAGCTGAAATAAGACATCTCTTCCTCACTTCTTAGATTCCTTGAGTAGTTCCTTTTGTAGTCCTTCTTGACTTGACATTCTCATTACTCATTTTGGATACTCGTTTATCCACTTTTCCTCAACTTACTTCCTATTTATAGATCTGACAAAGTTTTAGAGTCTAGAAGGCTTTGACTATAATGACTGAGTATACTCCCATTCTCTGAAACAATACTGAGAATGCCAGTCACAGTTCTGTTCACCCTCCAGGGAGAAATATTTGATCTTATCATTTCTTGAAATTTATCTCTTTTTAATCTACAAACAATTACAAATAGTTAAGCTTCTCCTTCAGGGATTCAATGAGGTCTCTACTTAGGAGCAGAGATCTACTCTTCGATACTTTATCTGTTTTCTCATCAATGGAATACTTTCACTAAAGTAAATATGACACATTTGCACGAAATTGATATAACTTATTTAGCAAATTCAATAAAACTGCAATTTGCCTTTTACTATTATTTCCATCTATGTTTTTAAAACTCATTTCATAAAAACTAAAAGAAGATTGAAAATAACAATTTAAACCAAAAAAAAATTCATGTCATTTAATTTACTATCTTTATATATTTAAGTATTAAACTCATTATTGTCCTGATTGTTAGCTTTATGTATTTATAGAAATTATCTCAAATTCTATATATTTTAAACTTGTTTTTGCCCTAAGTTTCTCCCTTTTGAAATGTCATATTGTAATTTTTTAAATGATAATTTTACATTTACCTTTAATAGGAGCAAGAATGTTTAATGTTTTAATATTTCTACTAATCATATTGATAATAAAGGGAATTTGCTGTGACCTCCAAAGGGCTTGCACTTTCTTTTAAGTGTGTTTAACTACTGCAAGGAGTTGAGTTCTCAGAAGAATCCTATGATCAGACTGTTAATTATGATGCATTTAAAGTGCCTCAAGAGTTAATCTAATTCATCAATTATGTAAAAATATTTTGTCTTACAAACGCAAAACAGTCATGGGCTGACTAAGGACAAGGACACATTCTGAGAAACGTGTGATTAGGCGATTTCATTCTTTTATGAACATTACAAAGTGTACTTACACAAACCTACACACCTAGACTATATGGTATACCCTATAGCTCCTTGGCTACAAGCATGTTACTGTACAAAACAACATGAGATAGAGCACAAAAGGAAATGATGCAACCAAAAGGAATGGTAAATAGATGTATGAGGCTGTTGCCAGCATAACAAGGCTTACGGTTTTACAATAAACTTTTTTTATAAATAGAAAAAGTACATTCTAAAATAACAATTAAAAGTATAGTAAATATATAAAACAGTAATGTATTTATCTGTTATCATTACCAAGTATTATATACTATATATAATTGTATGTGCTATATTTTTAAACAACTGCCAGTGAAGTAGGTTTGTTGACATCAGCATCACCACAAACACATAAGTAATACATTGCACTACAATGTTACAACAGCCGAGAAGTCACTGGGAAATAGGAATTTATCAGCTTCATTATACTCATGAAACCATCATCATAAGAGGTCCATCCTTGACCAAAATATCATTATGTGACTCATGACCGTATATATAAAACCTAGTACTGCTCATTTGAAGTATTTCTAAATTTTACTTCATGATTCTCAGTTCTACATAGTGTCTTACCATATCCAAATGCTATCAAGGGAAATGCCCATTCCTCTGAACATGAAAAGAGCTCACTTTTATAATAAAAATAACAATAGGTGTTTTGGACCTTGCTGCACCAGTTTGCCAGAGTCAATGTTGTATATTTTCTGCTAACTCTTCATTTTTCTTCATACTGTTAGCTTGGAATTGGCTATGGTGACAGTATTTGCACCAGAGATCAACAAATGCTACAAATTAGGGCTTTTGTTTTTGAGAGCAAGTTGTTAAATATTTACCAGCATTGTTGATAAAAGCTCAAAACTGAAGTATATAAAATACAAATGTATAATGAAGATGATAAAACTTCCTCTCAAATCTTATCACCTAGGAATTATTAGCTCTGTTAATATTTTTGTGTAGATAATCTTCTATAATGTAAAATAATAAAATTTTTATATTAAATAAAAAATGTTTATAAACTCTAGTGAAATAATTGATTCAGACAGAGGGTAGACTCTAGTAGCTGGAATTCTAATATGGCTTCCAATATTTCTTCTCCTTGATGTACATACCCTGAATGACACTCCCCTCAATTTTAGTAGGTATCAGTGAACATGCTGGGACATCATCCCATGATTAGGTTAATAATCAGTTGAGTTGGAGTTAATCAATAGGGAGATTATCCTGGAGGAGCTAACCTAATTAGATGAGCATTTTAAAAGAAGGTGTAGTGTCAGAAGCTCTCCTGCTAGCCTGGAAGAAAGTAAACAGTAATGTTGTAAACTACCTATGGAGGGAGCCACCTAGCACAGACTTGCTGGCAGCCTGGACAGCAGAGTGATCCCCAGGAACAACCAGTATGCATGCATATATAAAAGAGTAAATGAATAAACAAACAAACCAGACCACAGTTCTCACTCAGTTTTACAATCAGAAGGAACTGGTTCTGCCAACAACAGGAATGATCTTGGAAGAGGACAGACTCTAAGCTCCACCCAAAACTTCAATCCTGGTCAACATTTTAATTTCAGTTTGTAGGATTAAGCAAAGTATTCCACTACACTGTGTCACCAGAAACTGAGATAATAATTGGATGCTGAATTTAGCTGCTAAATTTGTGATAATTTGTTACTCAACAATAGAAAACCAGTATACCTTAGAAGAAATATTTCAAATATTTTTAGACTATGGTTACTGATTGGAACAGAATTAATGAAAGACTAAACATAGGGCTTTATTTAAGGATGAATGTTCAAATTCTTCCCGAGGAAGGGTGAAGGGTTCCAAGGCCTAGGTCTGGATACATAGACAGGTTATCTAATATGGCCCTCTAAGAAGCTTTGATGGTTAAATGGAAAGGAGCACAATCTCTTGGATTCCCAGGACTAGAACTAGGATAGAGACAGAGAGTATACCTTAGCCTACTAGATTCAGCTGTCTGTTGGTGAGGTCAGAGCATTGGGCTTGGTTTCAGTAGTGCTGATAAAAATGCACCAAGGAACTCCCACCTACAGTGTTTATGAAAAGCCATAAGTTTTAGCTTGGAACAGAGGTATGTGAGTGACCACAAATACCATATCTAAAAATAACCTGCTGTATTGGGCCAGGAGCTGATCAAATTAGACTCTAAAATAAGTATTTACCCCTTACGAACTTGAGCTTATAAGGAATGAAGATAACTGTAATGAAGGCAGATGGCACATCATCTTTTTTTCAAAAATTCAGGATCAAAAATTCTCTAGATTAATTACATGATCCAATGCAAGGCAAGGAGAGTAAATCCCCCCAAAATGCTGGCATCAGGATTTTCTTCCAGTTAGTTGGATGGGTTTAATTTTAAATGTACAAATAATTATATGACCTCTATTTTGTGGAGCAACTAACATCTATTTATAAATTCCTAATTCTGTATATTGCTTTAATTAAAAATGCCTTCTACAGTCAAGTTGATTTATATAAATACTTCCTTTGGAATACATTTCTAGATTTTTTTTTTTTTTGACGAAATGTAGAAACATTTGCAAACTTTAGATTTGTTTGCCTAAATTGTTTTTAAGAAACATGGTATTAAAATCATAGAACACGCCAATATTGCACATTTTAAAATATTATCATTTTAAAATATTAATACTGAATACTACATACTTTATCATTAGATAGGCAAAATTAGTCACTTTATGTTTGAATTGGCTTTTCTTTGATAATTTGATGTAAGAAATGCATTTAAGGTTAATTCCTTTTTCTATGAAACCTGAGGTATTTATGCTTTCCTTTTATTAATTTTTAAGATTTATGAACATGTATTAAACAAGGAGAGACATAATATGACAAGATATTGTTTATTACCTATAAGGCAGCAACAGTCATATTAAAAAAAAATCATAAAATGACTTTGAAGGGATGACCAATCAATAGCAAACATAATTTGATAGCTCTGAAGTTTTTGGTAACCTGTGAGAGTCTGGCAAGTCTACTAGACATCATTAAAGTTTATGCATGTAGAACCTGGTACATACTTCTGTCCCATCACTGTACCCTGATATGTGAGAGCTAGCCCTGCAAACTCTGTAAAAAGAATAGAGGGAGAATCCCTTCCATCAATAAGTGAGTCACCAATATCAAGGCTTTTACACAAACCAAGATAGAGGATAAACATTATTAGTTGAGGTTTGTGAGCTAGAGAAGGGAATTAAAATATTACTTGTATTCAACTTATCTTCATCAGATACTATATATATATTTCTCCCAATTCATCTGTAAGTTTGTTAATTTAACAAAGAAAGCAAGAAACATGGTATGATCTTGATAATATGAATGTAATAAATAAAATAAGCAGAAGTGTTAAGTCATCAAGCAAGACCAAAGTAGGGCATATCACACGGAGCTGGATACTACTAAATTGATTTGGGCCCATATTGGAGATGGAAACTCTTATGGAACCCTGGTTTCTTATTTCCAGGTGAAAAATAACGGTACCAGCCTCTAAGGAGCAAGGGATGGTTTATTGTATTACAAAACCATTAGTTAACCTTACAAAAAAAAAAAAAAAATGGCCCTAGACAAAGTGCTGTGATTTACAGTTCCTCCTAGATGCCAACACACAGACCAATTGATTAATTCAATCATTACTATCCCTAGGAAGGAAACTGCCTGGGAAAGTGTAAGGTAAACTAGTCAAACTGGCATAACTGGATGAGGTAGAAAGTTGTATCTAGCCTGGAGGTGGCAAGGTATCACAGAGCAGCAGGAAGGAGACTCAGTTAGAATTAGGAGTGATCTAATATCTCTCAGCCTTCCCCTAATGTTGTGACAACACGTAAGGCTTCATTCTTATAAATCAGCTTTGATTTTTCTCTGGTTAGGATTCTAAATCTGGGTTGTCTCTTATGTATAGAATTAAAATAATCGATGATAGTACAATCTGAATCAGCAACAAAATATTTGCAATGGAGAATGGGATGGAATATATAGCTTAAATGAAATCTCAGACAGAAATAAGACTTAAATTTTTTCTTAAGTAAACATGTTCAGAATATAAATAGTATGATGGTATGAAGCTAAATGGAGGCCTCTTTGAATAATAAACATCTGCTTTATTTGTAAACCACCTATTCTATATTGAACCTTTATTTTTGAGAGCAATGCCATGTGAAAAAGCCTACAGTGGTGTGGGAGGTTTATTAGTGTTTGTAAATATTCATTTGCACGCACTTGTCCCCCTCACGCTTGGAGTTCACTTTTCATCCCACTAATATTGGGCTTAATTAGTGACACATTCTGACCAATGAAATAAATGTAAGTGGATTTCACATTCACATACAACTGAGCGGAAACTTTAAATGTGATTGCAGAGGTCGTCTTAATCTTTTGCTAATTTCCACTGCTGAAAGAATGGGCATGTTCTAAATAGCATCCTCTCTTTTAGACTTGGTCTTACAATGGAGGATTTGTTCAGTAAGGCCAAGGTGAATGAAGCGGAATCACAGCAGTCATAGATAATCTGTTGTCACAGAAGTAAGGACAAAAATGCCTGTTATTGTAAAACTGAGAGCGTAGTTTTTTTGTTTAGCCACAAAGCCTAGAAATAAAAGTGGGAACTTAAAACACTGGTTAAATAAATTAATAGATATCTCTTTTAACAGTATAACTCAGTCATAGAAAAAAAAATACGTACTATTAACCATTGTTTGTTTTTTAATATTTTATTCAATTTACTCCTAATAATACTTTCTTTACATCATAACTTCTGAATAATGGTTCTTCAAAGTATAATTATGTGCAAAATTTTAATTATAAGACAATAGGGATGCTATTCAAATAATGGCCAATTTTTCATAAATATTATGGTTCAGTCATGAATAGTAATGAAAAATATACTATTTAGAGAGAGAAAGCATTCAGATATTTCTTCATTAAAAAATTAATGAAATAGTAATAAATGCTATGATAATATTAGCCTTATTTCCAATATTTATCAACCTGCATGACTTCCAATTAGTTTTGAAATTCAAAGTTGAATAAATGTCCTTCAGGAGAGCGATGAGCATATGCAAATTAATATTAATAGTGACTTTGTTCATTAGTTAACAACACTATTCAAGTCACCTCCAGGCTGATTATAGAAACTTCAAGCAAATTTTCTGACTTTACAACTCTAAACATAAATGCAAAATGCCTAAATTCAAATTATACCATAATTTTTAGAATAAGAATGTTTAAATAAGGAGATATTAAGGAAATCCAATCAAAATTCAATATAAATTATAAGAACATGTGCAATTCAAGCAACTGGCATTAATCTGAACAAGGTCTCAGATTTTGTTTCCAGTTTCGTTATTTGCATTAATTATGTATTGGCAGTTTATTTTTTATGCATGAGAACTGAGAGAGAGATACCAATCCAACTGTGTATCATAATTGTCCTTTAAGAAACAAAAAACATTTCAGAGAAAATACTGTGAAAGATTAGGGAGGCATTTTAGCTTTATGCTTGTATGATTGTGTTTATCTCATTTCTCCACATTTGCTGCTGAACTGATATGCAATACTATTATTTTATAAATTCTAATTTTCGATTTGTTCAATGAAGATGACACTATGCATAATGGAATTGGCTTCTTATTTTCAAAAGTTTTTGAGGCCTGTGATTCATTTATTTTCAAAAAATGCACGTTTTTAGGTGTCACTGTCTTCAACTGGAAAATGACAATATTTTAAATATGTCATTAAAATGCATCCTACCTGTTTGTAGAGGGAATAAATATTCAAAGACATTATCCATGTAATCCTATTAAAGCAGAGTTTGCAAGAGAACGTTTAGCATACTCTTGAATCTTTGAAGCTCATGATGGTTGTAAGCCATCCTATAGCTCTGTTGTTAAATTTTCCCAAAGCAGTTAAAGCTAATGGCAGTAACAAATGAAATGCTGTAAATCCAGGAAAGCATCAAGCCTGCTTAATTCCTGAGGCATAAATTTTAATCAGTGAAACAGAATTTTTTCTGTTTCCTTAGCTAATCTCACTTTCTTTTGTTTTTCCCCAAGAGGATTTGATGTTTGTTAAGAATGAAATCAATTACAGTACAACTGCAATTTATAAGGGGTTTAGCCCTAGACAGAAGTCACTGGATGAGCAAAAGGTGTTTCACTCTGTTTATCAAGCAAGAGTCAGTCTGTCTGCCCTTCCCCACTCACCCCCGCTATACACACACACCTCTCATTTTGATTTTCTCCTTGTATTTTCATTGAGGGATTTTTAGCAAATCAAGCACAGAGAATTGACATTCAGTTCAGGAGTTATTTCTTGAATGTCCTTTAGCCCCCTTTTGGAAGCTAAAAAACTGTTTCATATAATTTACTTAATTTAACTGGAGTTCATACATGGAATACATAGATTTGTTTTGCATGATGTAACATTTGAATCATGTCTATCAGAATCCTCTGGGATGTTTGTCAAAAATGCAGACTCCTAGGCTCTAACTAAAAATCACTCAATTAGAATTTTCACAGCCTGTGTAGCTGAATATTTAACAAGGTCCTCAAGTGACTCTGAAGTTTGAGTATCATTGCTGTAAATGAAGAAATAGCTGAATACATAGACTTATTGATTTTTTATCCTCTTTTTCTTTGGATTTTTTCACTTTTCTTTTTCTCAATTTGCAATAACTATATCTTCAAAGTTGAGCTTCACTTTTCATCAACAGAATTACAGCACTGCTGGGTAAATCTAAAGTAAATTAAATTTGTGCCCTAAGGTATAAATCCTTATTTTTCTTATTTCATTGTATTTATTAGGTTTGTTATGTTTCCAAATAGAAAATTCATTTGTTTTGTTTTTTGTAGATTAGCATACTAGTACTTACAGAATATCATATTCAGTGAATGTAGAAAGCGTCTATAGTGGGCTTTTACGAATTTAAGACACCTTCTTCTAAGAGAATGAAGACAATTTAGTAAGAGTTTAATTGGGATATCTGAAATAATATTGGGGGAAAAAGGTATATTTGTCAAAAGAAAAGTACATTCAAGTCAGAGTAGCATAAAAGAAAAAGTACAAGGCAGTAGAATAGTAGAATAAAATAATGTGCACCGGAACATAATTCCCTAGTGCAAAATCTTCAATCTAAGACTCATGTGAAGATGTATGACACAATTCAAGTTAAACTGGTATTGATTTAATGCAGTATACATCACACTAGTAGAATGAAATAATTAATATCTCCTAAATTTCTACCTATATTGTAATACATGAAAAGCTTATATATTGACAAATCTGGTTCAACACAGAGGACAAACTCAAGAAAACTGCTAAATTAGATAATCATGCATTATAGCATATATTATATTAATCATAATACACACACGTCCATGTGTATACATAAAATCAGTGATTTTTTTAAAGAATTTCTAGAACTGAAGTTTCAATGACTAAGATAAATAACATTGAAGTAATTTTATGTAGATCTTAACGGAAAACTTGACTACTAAAAAATTATCATTGTATTTTAATTTCCCAATTATGGTAAGCAACAATAGATCTTGCTACTATCACTCTCCATCTCCACAGTTAGTATTATTCTTTTAAACTTTCTGGATACTACCTTAACTCCCCACTTTATATGACTTATATAATATTTAGAATTATATAGGCCCCTGGCAGCCTTTTTATCCTTTATATCTGTATTATCACTGAAAAATGGTCATTGGATGTTTTATAAATACTTAAGTGACAGTGAGCTCATTTCTTAATCTACTGCTAATTAGGTATATGGAAATAACAAAAATCTGGATCTCAGTTTCTTTCCTCCTAAAATAAATGTGTTTAACTCCTTCATCTCTAAGTTTCCTTCCAACTCAAAAATTATATAATTCAATGGGGCAGTTTGTGCCATGACTGAAACATCACTGATAGTCAGAATAAAACAGGCCAACCTTGATTCTTATTCTTTATGGAGCAATATTCAGTAGGATTTTTTTCAGACATAAATTAGAGGAGTTCATGTCAAACATTTTTTTTTAGCAAATACGGAATTTATTGTCTCACAAAACTGACATGGCTCAAGCCAGGTGCTCAAATGACAAAATTAGAGTTTTCTTTCCAACTCTATTTTTCTCTGCATTGTTTTGCTTTGACAAAGACGTCTCCAAATGATAACAATGAAGCCAAGAGGTAGTTCTAGCCAAATAGCCTAGTGATTTATCAACTCCAACAAAAAGAGACTGCCTCTTCTCCAGAGCTTCCTGTAGAAGTCTGAGAATTGAGTCTCTTTGGCTTGTACTCATCTTTGATTCATCACTCTGGCTGTGAAATGATGAGATGTAGCTTTTTAAAAATTTACTTTTTGGCTATGCCTACATAGAATATCTACTCCTGCACCTAGGAGTTAAGATAAATCCCAACTAAGAAAGAAGAGCAGTATGACTACTCAAAGGAAAAATGGTTTGCTTTCATCAGAATAACAGGAATTGGATGCTGAACAGGTAGAAATGAAAGATGTCAAAGGTAGTCTCTCAAACATTTAATAACAGCTACCATGTCTCATGATTCTTTTGTTAGGTTTACCTAAGCTATCACTTCCCAAGCATTTTAGTTTTAGGACTCTTTTAAACTCCTTAAATTGTTGAAAATCTCCAACAATTTTTGTGGATGTGTTACATGTATTGATATTGACCAGATTAAAAATTAAAACAGAACACTTAAAATTCTTTAATTATTAATTCCTATAAAATAACAATAGTAAACCTATTATCTATTAATATAATTGGTATACTTTTTATGAGAAATAACTGTATATTCCACAAAAAATTTCATGAGAAGAACTTCACTGTTTTACACTTTTCCAATTTCTTTGGTGTCTCCAGATGGCTGGATTCTCACATCATTTCTGTATTCAATCTGTGTTTTGATGAAAATCCACCCTCACACAAACATGTAGTTGAAAATGAAAAGAGTATTTTAACAATTTTTTCAGGTAATTATGGATATTAATCTTTAATATTATACCCAAACTTGATAAATAGTTTCTTAAAGGTCACAACATGGAATCCAAAACTGTACCAACGAACATTTTTATTTTGTTCCATTAAGATACACAAAACTAACCTTTATTTTAAATAGATCTTGTAGCCATGAATAATTATGAAATTTGAAAAAATCATGCATTGTTCATTTGGAAAATATTGGTTCAGTTGGTATGCAGCAGAAATGCTTTGTGTGTACTTCCCATTTCAGCACACAGACTATTAAGGAGACATGTACTCAAAGGTTGATATTTAATACAAATAATATTTTGCTTCATCAAGGACAAAATTTTTTAAATGAAACTGGCTTTACTTTTCCCTGTGAGTGGCTGGCAGTAAAGAATATTATGTCAATTTAGTTTTGTACCACTGCTTTGATTCAGACAAAAGCATCAGAAATTTCACCCTCTAATGCTTTTGCACCATCAGCAAAAAAAGACAAATAATTTCTTAGTATTATTATTATGAAAATTCCTTTACCTTTCAATCCCTTGAATGAATTCTGGAAGCCCTAAATGATCCAAGGACCATACTTTAAAAACCAAATTGCTGCCTTGAAACTGCTGCTTATTTTTTTGTTTTGTTTTCATATCATTTATTTTATCAAGCTCTCCTAGATATACAAAATTTGATTAGCATGTGTGTTAAAATAGGATAATGTATGTGAAAGTGAATTTTATACTGTTAAGTACCTTTCAAACATAATAACATTATTTCCATTATCATTATTACTCTTAATGATATAACATCTCAAATAAACAGTTTCTCTGGGGTAGTTTGACTAGTATACACTCGAAGAAGAGAAACATTGTTCTATGAATGTCGAAATTCTAGCACTTCTACTCGCACTAAATTTACTTGCACTAAACTCTAGCTGCTATTTCACAATACCAGTATACGAAATTTGTAGTTTAATACAGGATGAAAGTTTGTTGTGTTTTTTTTTTTTTGTATGATGAAATTATAGGTATCCTCTAGTCTACATTCCTACAATTAATCTTTTTCTTATTCAAATTTTTATTTGGTTTAGTAATTGGAAAACAGAGTTGTTTCCTTGTGACTGATGCCTTTGACTTGATAAGCCACACTACTTCTAGTCTTTGGAAGACCAGAGGTCTGCGCTTACATTTGTCAGTTCTATATTCTCCACAGAAATCATACACTGCTCTTGAACCTCTAGTCCAATAAAATGGCTTTTTTAAAAGGTACGATCAACACTCATACACATTCACTCACACATCCACAAAGTAAAAACCAGGAGAATTTAAAGACAGTCTATTGTCTGTGTTAAGTAAAGCCAATGAGACATTTAGAATATTCCCACTGTATTTTCTCATGGTGCTTCAGTCTCAATACATTGTCCTTTGTCTTCGAGCAGGTTATTTTTAGTTTACTAAGTCACCGACCTTAGAGAGGCTTTCAAAACTTTCTTATATTGTACTCACATACGTCTCAAAAATTAGATGGAGTTATTTTTGTACCTTCTCTGTTGCTGTGTCCTATTTAAGGCCCTAACCACCAAAAAACTTCACCCAATAAATGGTCGGTAAAACCTGCCCCATCCACTGATTCTCTGGCACACCCTTGGCCAACTAAACTTAAACAGAATACACTTTTCTGGGTCACCTAATATCTGAGTATTCTGAAGCACGTAGATGATTTCCATTTATGAACTATCCTTAAATACTATATATACAATCTGTCATTATGACTCTATAATAGGTATTCAGAAATACAAGTAATTCTGGAAAACGAAAGTCTAAATGAAATTAAAATAGAAAATATTGTAGTTCTGCTACTCAAAATAAACTGATTTTCAAATAGATGAATCCACATTTAAAATATTAATTGTGAAAAACATGTTTAATGGACTATGCATAATGTAATCTATAGAAATGGGGAATAAGAGTAACCATTCATTGCAGAATCCTGACAAACGCTTCCTTAGCCAGAAGATCAGGGTCTACATCATCCATGATAAGTTATATTGATACTACATACCTCTGATAGAATTTGTTGAGAATGTCACTTTATCTCTGTGGTTTTCCTCCTCAAAAACCCACAACCAGTCAAATCATGAGAAAAGCATCAGATAAATCACAGTTGAGGGACATTCTTCAAAATACCTAAGCAGCACTCCACAAAACTGTCAAGGCCATCAAAAACAATGCTGAGAAACTATCATAGTAGAAAGGCATCTAGGAGACATAATGAATAAATGTAATATGGAATCCTGGATAAGATCTTGGAACAAAAAAATACAGACTTTAGGTGAAAATTGAAAAAAACATGAATTCAGTATGACTTTTAGTTAGTAAAATGTATTGGTTCATTAATTTGTATGGTGACAAATGACTATATTGAGGTAACACAGGAGAAACTGAGTGTGCCATATATAGGAACTCTACTATCTTCGTAAATTTTGTAAATCTAAAAATACTCTAAAATAAAAAATATATATATATTTTTAAAGCATGGTTAACACTTAAGAAAAGAGAAACCATATGTTTCAAGTTCAGAATACTAGAGAAAACTCACCAAAGTGCATAAGTGCATTGTTGCAAAACCTTACACACCGTTTCTTGTAGAATATGAGGTGAAGTCAAGATTATGACATAAAATTTAGCTATAACAGAATGAAATTCTGAAGGATCATTGCTAAATTATGGTATCTGTATCCAAAGAATGTAAGAAAATCCAAATATAATTGGAATGTATTTACTGAATTCACTTTTAATCAACTCTATCATCATCTGTTAGAAACGACCTATAAATATTGTGCTTTCTAGGGAAGAGAACGCATAAAATAACTGTAAAAGTGCTCCATGGATGGACTGATTGATTGACCTTTTCACAAAAAATAGATATCTGGGTTTTTCTGTTGTCGTTTGCTTGTTTTTTGTCTAATAAACATAGTGCACTACAGACAAGATTTATAAAAGATACATATTTTTGAATGGAAGATTTCATACTTAATCTTAGAGGAGTTAACTCTGTTAGATGTTAACAGGAACACGGAAAATTAAATAAGCTCTGTGAATTACTTTATAATCTGTAAATTTACCAAGATATTATCATTGTCATCATTATTTTTATTGATTATTAAGGTCTTTTATACCTTAGTCATGATGGAGAGAGTTCTTAATATCAGGGATCACTCATTTTGTCTCTAGGTTCTCTCAAGGGCCAGTAAACTAAACAGTATAAATAATTTTAAATGGTTATGTTTATACTTTTTTAGGTAAATGAGTACTTCAATTTTGACATTTAATAAAACTGTAATACTTAATTAGTATTTCATCAATTGCTTCCATTAGTCTGTTGAGTATTTTTCCCCCCTACGAGAAGCAGGAACATGTGGAATAGGCATTGCTCTGGGGCTTTTCCTTCTCCAATAAGATCACAGGCAAGAAAAAAGATGAGAACCACTAATTTCGAGCACATTAACCTTTGATTTATGACCAGTAAATAACTGGAAAACACAGAAGAAAAGAAGGTAATTATTTTTAAGCAAAATAAATCAATATTACAAATAAATATCAACTCTCCCATCAGCTCTAGCGTACAAAAGTAAATGTCTTCATTAGTAAAGTGTATTGCTAATTGTCCTTGACACTAATCTTTGTAGGGTCTGCAAATGCAACTACTCTTCCAATACTAATTCTTTAAGTAAATAGTCCAATTATAATAGCAGAGCCATTTAAAACTGAGGACAATATAGAATGAATCCTGGTTACTAATATTTAGGTATAACAAAATTACATAAATTAGGGTAAGTGATGTTAGATGCTATAATAGATCAATTACCAAGTCTCAGAGGTTTATCTCCTACAAGCTTATTTCTCATTCACATAAAGTGCAATCATGCTGCCTGGTTGGCAGACAGACTTTTTTTGCAGTCATTTAGTGTCCTTGACTTTATATTCTTTTAAGCTAGGGTTCTGAGGCATTCCATTTGGCTGCAGATGGAAAACAAGAATATATAATCACATGTGGAAATTTATATGACCCAGGTCTAAACATGGCACAAGTCATTTTCTCTCAGATTATACTGGCTAGAACTCAGTCACATGATCATATCTAACTTCAAGGAAAGTTGAGATATTTAGTCTAGTGTATCCAGGAAGGAAGGGATTCTGGTATTCTATTTGCAGTACAAATAAAGAAAGAATTAACATATTTTAAAGACCTTAACTATGTCATTATATAGTGGGGTTGTTTGAGTGCAATTGGCCTCAATTATTCCCTTCTATCTATACCCCTGCAATGCAATTTTCTAGAGTTTCCCATTAAGACGTAAATATATGCCAACCTGGTGAATCTTTCTCGGTGAATAGATGTCATGAAAGTGACAATGTGCCCATTTTGAGCCTATCCCTCAAAATGCCTGGCATGTTTCTGCTTATTATTTTGGAAACCTGCCTAGTCACCATGAAAGGAAGCCCAGCTGGGGCTGTTGGATGATGAGAGAATTTGCAGAGGAGAACCATGGTGCCTTAGCCAACAGTCAGCTAACCTCCAGAAGCAGAGCTTCCTAACTAACCTAAGCAGATGCATGAAGAAGTCTAGATGAGGCCAATTTAAACTGCTGACTTATTTGCAAAACTACTAGCTAAACAGATAATTTGGAGATTGTTTGCTAGACAGGAATAAACCACTACTGTATAAAAATAATGAACTATGAATATTAACTCGCACATAAAGTTGTTTTGTTGAAAAATAAAGTGTCTAATACTCATTTATAATAAAATAAATAGAAATATTTAACATTATTTTTAAAGTGGATGAAGTTGATTTTTATCTTCAGCCTAATAAATTTTCTATTCACAATCTTACTAGGTATGTTCAACCAATCAAAGGGCGGTGGGGAGAACTTTTCACTAATACAGCCCTGTTCTTCAAAGATAATAATTTATTATTTCATATTCTTAATTATTCTATACATGTTCGTTAAATATCTGACAAATATATTGCCTCCTAATAATTTTTTAAAACAAAAAGACTTTGAAAAGAGAGCTCCCCACCCCCAAAAAAAATTTAATTAAAAAAAGAATAAGCTGGCAAAGAAACTGAGCTTCTTAGCTCCTAGTTAAGTATGTATGCCTTTATTCTTATCTTGGAAATTTGATCTTGCCCATTTTCCCCTTAAATACTTATTTGGAAGTATCCATTACTAGCTACTTTAGAATACTATTAATATAGTATTATGATAACCTGTGCCTTCATGTTGAAAGACCTGTAAAAGAGAATGCCAGGTTTCACAGGTTTAAAAGTTACATGACTTTGGCAGTGCTCTGCTTTGTTCTCACATCTTTCACTCTGGCCCAGATTCCAGGACACATGGACCAACTTAGAAGTTCAACATCTGACCAACAATAGGAAATGTATATGATCCCTTTGGTGTTCCACAATTCCCTCTGAGTCATTCATTGCTCAGAGAATTCTTATGTCCTCTAACTAGAGGAATATATCATTTCATTCTTCACTATGATTTTTTTTTGAGGGGAGAAGTGAAGAGGAAATTGTTTTCAAAATAAAATTTGAATTAAATTTTAATCAATGAATTAAAATTTTGAATAAATCAAAATAAAAGGCTAATATTTTAAAAGTAGTGTTTATATTTTAAATGATACAATATGGCAAATTCCTTTTTACTTTTTTTCAATCAAATTGCCTTTTCATTATTTTTTAGTTCACTCTGAAATTCACATGAATGTATATTGAAAGCCTTTACTTCCTCTATAATCAGTTGTACATATGTAAAGTTTTGTGTGGGAAATCTTCAAAGAATTATATTATATTATATTATATTATATTATATTATATTATATTATATTATATTATATTATATATTGTTATGTTATGTTATGTTATGCTATGCTATGCTATGCTATGCTATGCTATGCTATGCTATGTTATGTTATGTTATGTTATTTTATATGTTGAGACAGAGGAGGTGATGGCCACAGCAGAAATTACAAATCAATATTAGCTTCGTTATACTACAAGTTCTGAAACTAATCAAAGGAGAGTTTTAAAAAGTTGAAGACAAAGACACTAACATCAATAAATTTATAACCTGATTGAAAGACTGGAACAAAATCAAGTAAATATACCATAAACACTAATTATAGCAATATTTATATCTGACAGGTAGAGTCACTGGCTTAAAGATTGCTTTTCTTTGTCCCTGTTAAGACTGCCAGAATATAAAAACAAAGTTCTACTGAACAAACCAGGACTGCATCTAATACATCCTAACAGTAGTGTGGCATTCCTGCAAATCCAAAATTAAAACACGAAGACCTGCTAAATAATATTGCCTTGGGGATTAGATTGGCAGCAACTCTGCATTATTAAAGTAACTTTAAAAGTCAATTTAAAAGTCCCAACATGTACTTTTATTCAATATCCAACATAGTAGAAATAAAACCTAATTCTACTCAGCTACTATGTGGGTTTGTGTGACTAAATGTTGGCTCATCATATTCTGATAAAATAATGAAAATATTTTCTTTTCACACTGAATGTTTAAGTTATAGAAAGTTGCATTCCCATAACTTCCTATAGTATAAATAAAAATAATAATTTTCTCCTTATAATAGCATGGAAATGATGCCTAATAGCATTATTCTGTCACAACATGTAAACATCAACATAAAATAACACATATGAGAGGGTCACAAAGGAAAATTTTAGGAGTCGCCTAATTAAGTGATAGACACAAAAACTTATTTGTGTAAAATGTATGCCCTACTTACCAAATCAAACCATATTAGATGAAACAATAATCAGTCAGCAAGTGTATGCTAAATTCTTATACCACATCCTATTTAGCACTCTGAAAGATGTTCTGTGAGATAGAACCATGAGATGGTACTGCTATCAAGATCTGCATAATCTTACAAATAACATAAATATTAATAGAACTATCTGACTGCCAAATCATAAAGCATTAACAGTGTGTATTTTGGGAATCTGGAATTTCAGCTAAAGTGATTAGAATCTTGTTGTTGTTGTTGTTGTTGTTGGTTTTGATTCAACCAAAAAGGAGATATTGTATCAGTTAGTACACAGATTGGAAGAAAACTAATTGCCATATTCAAAGATAGTGTCTGAGTAGAATTCAGTGGAGGGTCTATTTATAACAGTAAGAGCAGGATTAAGGAAAACAAGGCGTAATACAATACTTTGGAGTTAGAAATAGAGGGTAACGTTACTATTCCCAATGGCAAGGGAACAGAAGTTAACAAGAGAAAAAGCAGGCATATAGTTAGGAGAGAATTACTTATTAGGAGCTTGAGGTAATAAAAAGACAGGGAGACAAGTGGCATGACATTGCCCTCATTCTTGCTGGAACTTCTCATTGGTCAAATCCACAGGAAGCTAGAGGATAAGAAAGATTGTTACTGATCCAAAAAGGTCAGCATCTCAGAATGGACAAAGGTAAGGAAAAGATATACATAAAACAGAATATACAATGTAGATATGAATGTGGATTACAGAAACACCTTAATATTGGAGACCTCCTCATCTAAAATCATATAAAACATCACCTTGAGTACTTTCTCATTAGCAAAACAAGATAAATGTGAGCCCAATTATTTACTATTAAAAAAGAAAAATTATATTGCCAGTATCCTAGAAACCCTTGTGTATACCTTTCTGATCATGGCCATAACCCTAATCCTGTTTTTGAGATTATTTCTTTGTTATTCTTTTAATTTTAACTATTTATGTACATATCCCCAAATATGACAGTTTAGCTTTTCTTGTTCTGGAAATGCTTACAAATTAAATTGCACCATTTGTATTCTTGTGTGTCTGGCTTCTTGTACTCAACATTTTATTAGTAAGATTCATCCATGTTATTGCATGTAGTTATAATTTAGTCACTTTCACTTTGTAAATTATTCAGTGTTCTACAATTTATATATTTATTTATAGCCATATAAGTTTTTGGCTTTACGCTATGAGGAAAAATGCCACTCTGAACATTTCACACATATATCTTTATGAATATTTGTATAGTTTTCCCAGAATAAATACCCAGAGTATAAAATCCAGGTTTATACTTTGTCTTTGTCAAGTGAGGTAAACTATTTTCCAAAGAAGTTGGAAATATATACTTCTACTAAGAATGCACAAGACTTCATATCCATACAAATGCATTATTGTCCAACCTAAATTTTTTGTCAGTTTGGTGGATGTGTAGTTATCTTGTCTTTTAATAAACATAAGGTCATAATAGTAATGTGATTGAATTTCTCAATGCATTGTTATGGTTAATAATTCTTGTATCTTGAGAAATTTTTCTTTACCCTCAAAGTCATGAAAATGTTATTTAATATTATCTCTGAAAAGTGTTTGGTTTTGCCTTTCACATGGAAGCTTTTAATCTATCTGTAATTGTGTTTTGTGTACAGTGTAAGATCAGTGTCCAATTTCCTTTTTTTCTCTTTTTAGATACGCAAGTGTTTCACTGCTGATCCATAGTGCTATCTGTCACACATCAACAATTCATGGAAGCATGGCTCTTATAATGAAGGAATCCTTACAAAATCCTTACACAAAAAAAAATATATGAGCTATTATTATTCCATGGTAGAAATGAGGAAACATTCATGGAGTAAGCATCTTTTCAGCACATTAACAACTAATAAATATTCAAAACCAGTTCTCTCCAAATCCAAAAGCAAATCTCTTACCACCATGACATTCTGATGGGAGAAAAGAAAGCCTCTCCATTTTAGAGCAAGATTTCACCCAATTAACTTCCTTCTAGAAACTTGTTCCTTTCTGTATTTAGTCCTAGTGTATTCATCTGTTTTGTTTTTTTCATCTGACCTTCTTTGTCTTGTATCTACTTTTAATGATCTATGGAATTTGAAAAACCTTTTTTTTGTATACAGAAACTCCCATAGTATCCTAACTTTTTCAAGTCCCTTTTTTCTAAAACTATTGTAGTTTGTTCTGCTTTTGAGCTAATTCCTTCAAGCCAGTAGGATACTTGAAATTATTATGTAAGTAGTGAATTTATATTCAATTGCTTCCCACCATTCTCTTCCAGTATTTCTTTCTCTATAATTCCATAGATAACCCCAGCAGGCCTATTTACCAATTCCCAAATGTCTAAAACAATTTATATTGCATAGGAAGATTTGTCCTCTTTGCACAGTTCATCAAGTTATAGTAAAGTAGCTGTCTCAGCTCACAAAAAAACGCTCTCCTGAGGCCAAGCCTGTACTACCTCTATCACCCATACTAGTTAGTTGAAAAAATATAACCAAGTAACTTTATTTTCAAATCATATGACCTCAAGGTAAGTACTTGTGTTAGGTAGCTAGTTAGACATGAGTGACCAGAGAACAAAGGAATAACGACCCAGCTCTGTAACTATAGAAATTTCTTTTGAAGACCTTCCTTAAGGACCTCCCAAAAATACCTTCCTTTTAGGGTTTTAATTACCCCAAATCCTAGAGCACAAAGGCCATAAATGCTGCTGGCCTAACCCAGTTACAAGCACATAGGCAGGAAGTATTGCCCATAACTTCGGCCTCAGTATACCATCCTTATAATCTCATGACTATGCCTGGAAGTTCATGAATCTAGTAACAGACTGAATTCTAGGTAAGCACATGCACAATAGGCAAAGTTATATAGCAGCCAGGTGTCAATCAAGGTGACTTCAGTTGTCAATCACCTAGGAATGTCTTTGGGACCACCCCATCATGACCCCCAAATATAATGTGACCTCTCCCTCTTCTGGGGTTACTGCTCTTTATCTTCCCAGGCTGTAACCAGTATCCCCCCACCCTTTAGGGGTACATAACCTCATTTCCCTGTGGCTAGCTGGTTTTAGGATTGACCCATCTTCTACCTCATAATGTGCTTTTAATACAAATATTTCACATATTCTCTGAATTGAAATTCATTTTTTCAGCAGTGAAAAAGACCTAGAGGTGTGTGTGTTACCTGAACTCCAACAGCTCCAAGGTAACACTCAGGCCAAATGTTTTACACTATCATTAAATGTTATGATTAGACCAAGGAGTGAGTATAAGACCTAATCAGTCTGTGGCTTTGCCTAGAGGGTTTTAACTATAACTGATAGATTATCTTTTTCTTTTAGCAAGAAAACTCTGAGAATGCAAATTATAGCTACAGGTAGCCACATGCCCTAAAGTATAAAGAATTTTATCTGCAGAAGACAAAATGAAGCTAATCTGAAGAGAAGCAGAAATCAAGCAAAGATAGAGAATCCTGTGTGTTGATTCCCCAGTTTCAGTCACTGTTTCCAGAACCATCCTGGTTCCTGCCCTTTCAGATACTTGCTTTTTCACCTTTCCTGTACATTCTAGAAGTTTCCTCATAATCTTAAACTAGTTTGTGTTAACATTCAGTTACTTGCAACCAAAAATTCTTATGAACATACCAGTGCTCTGGCCCTCTTCATCCTCTCCATTCTAATGCTTTATCATCATTATGTGTTCGCCCTTTCCTTCCTTCCTTCCTTCTTTCATTCCTTTCTTTCCTTCCTTATTTGAAAAAATTATATTTAGATAATTTATGCTGCTAATGGATTTAACAAGTTTATTATTTTCAGATTGATTTGCATTTTAACACAGAGAAATGATTTTAAAGCCAAAACTCCATGATTCTTTAGTATAATACAAGGACCTTCTGAAATGAGATGGCCTGGTATTTGAGTCCAGCTTTTCCCTTACTAGCTATGTAATCTTGAAAATTGACTTGCCTCTCTGATAAAAATGATTGCAATAACACGTCTTGTTTACCTCATCAGTTTTAACAAAGTTTATGATTTTAAGACTCTAAATCTCATTAGAAATATTATTTTAAATTTTTATATTGTGTGAATTCCATGCTGGATTTCAGATATCGAAAAAATGATGAACATATTTTAGAGAAAATACTTTTCTGTTTTTCTCTAAATGTCACAATGTAATTGACTAAAGCATCTTTCATCTTTCAAAGTTAGCACCGAGAACAGGAGCTGATTTTGGTCCCATTGATGAAGAACTCAAAATCTGAGGACCTTGATAGGCTGTTAATGGTATTGCATCAAGGTCTATGCTCTGAGTTCACAGGACAATAACAGAGATGCAGAGAATTTACACGATATCTTGCAAATTCAATTTTAATTTTCTATTTCAGCCAAGAAGTATATATTTTATTATACTTAGAAGAAAATGCATCAACTGTGTATATTAAGAAAATAAAAATAACACTAATTATTGACTGTACTATATAACAAGCCTAAAATTGAAGAAAAAACAAATACATATTCAGATAGAAAAGTTATGATAAGGTTTTCCAAATTCATTTGGGTTGACAATTTTTCAAATGTCTAATTTTACCTTGAGGTCATAAGTGCATTCCAACTTGTGAGTAAAACAGTAAGAATGACCTGTCCTGACACTGTCATAATACTAAAGGTTTCATAAGTTGAACTCCCAAAGCCTCTTGTGACTTCATTAGCACTTTTTGTTCTCTTCTGTCAAAAACTCAAAGAGATAATTCATGCCAGTGTGTCACTTCAGGTTATACCCACCACACAGAATTATGCTTTCCTTGTGTTTGCAATAGTGCTTTAGGGTAACATTAGCCTTTCTTCTCCTTTTCTGCTGCATTGGTGGTGGCTTGGTGTTTTTATTGTTTGAATGTCAGGTGGATATAAGGCAGGTAAGGACAGAGGAAATGAGATTAGACAATAAAAACAGCACTTCTTCATAGGAGGTCTATTGTACTGCTGCAAAGTGAACAGCAAATCCACTAGCTGCAAGAGAACAAAGAGCTATTATATAGACCCTCAGTAAAGAGCTCTTCTTTCCCTTTAGATTCACCAAGCAAGCTCTTAAGGTCCCATTGTAGGGGTATCACCATAAAGATGAAAGCTTTAGTAAGTTTAGCCTGAGGGGACTTCAATTGTGCATAAAAACAGAGACTCAATGTGGTGTTTACATGTTTAAATAAGTTTTGTAGCTTCAATTTCCTTTTGTTAAATTCTCACAGATCTCAGAGCCAGAGACATATTAGAGATACCAATTTCCTTTATACATGCTGATCCATCACTTCAACCATTTTACAACTGATAGTGACAACTGACATAGCAATCCACATCACTGAAAAAGCACTGCCTAAAAAAACAAATCTATTATTCCACAGTCCAAATATTCACTGTACTTGTATGATAGATACAAATCCAAATATTCACTATACTTGTGTGTGTAGATAGATGGGTAGAAAAAATATATAAAGTGCATATTTTCAAAAGCATTAAAAACTTTACTTAAAACAATTAAATGAAGACACACAATTTAAAAATAAACAGTTAAAGATTTTTATAACATAGTAATTATGTTGTCCACTGAAAATTTTACTTATTGAATTAAATCATGGACTACATATTTAAATATGTAATATATCCAGGCAAATCAAAGCAATGAGAACAATATGTACCTAGAAGTAGGAATCAACATGACACATTTAAAAATTTGAAGGAATCTGTAAATAGAGGTCAAGGGAGAGGTAATCACAAGAAATGAGGTTAGAAATGTTGTGGGAAACCAAATTGTTGAGGACATGATAAAAATGTAAAGAATTTTCACTTTTAATTTTATCTGGAAAGCAATGGATTGGAGGATACTAACCCGAAGAGGGTGAAATTTTTAGTAAATAGACAAATCTGGCTGTAATACGAAAAATGAGGAGAGAGATATAATTGAAAACAAAGAAAGCTGTAAAGAAACACCATCAGAGGTTCAGCTTACTTTCAGGGGCTTTTAATAAACTTCTAGGCTCACAGAAGGGACCTGAAACTAACAAAACTAAAATGGTCTCTGGTCTATATCACTCCCTTGAATGATTTCCATAGATTAAAATCAAATATAATCTGAGATCAAATACAAATAATGCAGCCATATAAATAAGAATCAGAAAATAAAATAAAAATATATCTAGACTCATAAGAACAGAAAATATTAGAATTACCAAATATAACACATAAAATATTTATGGATGTAACATAGGTAGGAGGCAAAAGAATTGAAAACGTTAATCAAGCTACCTTCAGAGACTGCACTATACCGATCAGCCCTGCAGCCAGGCTAGGAAACCTTCAGGAGATTTCTACTGGGCTTACTAACAACCCATTCCCCACATCTGTGAAGGGGAAACAGGAACCCAGAAAGTCATTCCCTATGGCTAAAACCATGAGGAATTTATAGATTAGAGGCTTAGAACTGCCAGCAGATCTTTCACTCTTCATATTTTTACCTTTTCACGTTAGTACAACTCCCCTATCTCACTGTATGACCATATCAAAGGAAATGGAAACTAAAGAATGGCATATAAACTGAATTCCCTGAACACTAAGGGTCGCTCTCAGTGCCTTTACTCTGTCTCTCTCATTGTCCCTCTCACTGTCCCACACTCTGTCTGTGGAATGTTATCCCTTTTCTAATAAACTTTCCTTTTGACTCTAACTTTGGCGTGTGTGTTGAATTCTTTCCACTCTCAGCCAAAGGACCCTCTTCTTCTCTTGGCTTGGTCTCCCCACCACTGGGGGAAATTTGCCCTGTCCTGCATCAGAGGAAGTATTGAAAATATAAAAAATAAAATCACAAAATGAGCAAGGAAGAGATTTTTTTAAATGATCAAGTAAATACTAAGAAAAATGCAACTTGAAAAATTAAAAACAATGAGTAAAACAGCAAGCTACACACAGCTGTAGGAAAAAAGCAAATAAGATAAATTTATAGAATCTAATCAGAATACAGTAGAGAGACAAGAAAATGGGAACTCAGAAAGAGATATGGAAAATAGAATGGGAAGAAGCAGGATATGCCTAACTGCAGTCTCAGGAAAAAAATAAAGAGAATATAGCAGAAATTGTATTTATATTTCAAGAATATGTAAAAAATTTTCAGAAATGATAAAAATATGAATCCTCATATATAGAAATAAAAGCAGATAAGAAGAATTGTATGCGACAGACAGAAAAGGGAAGAGAAAGGAAAAAGATAGAGACAGAGCTAACAGAGAGAAAGACAGAGAGGGAGAGATCCACAATTAGATGTATTTCATTTAAAGCAGACAGATCTAAAGACTGCCTACTGAGGAGAATAATTAGTGTAGCAACAGAGACCTTAATATCAATGGAAAGCCAGAGGACAGCGGAAAAAATATTTTCTAAGTATAAAGAGGAGAAAATAATAAAGATTATCAAGTTAGACTTATAACTTCCAGAAATAGGGCAAAAGTAAGTTTATTTTTAGATAAACAAGCACAAATAATTTTATCATCAACAAATCCTCACCATGGCAAACTTATAAGTCATATTTTACAAAGAAATACTATTCCATAAAGCTCAGCTGAATGCAGAAAAGAATGAGCCAAATAATAGGTAAACATGCAGACAAACACATTTGTTTCTTCAATTTAAAAAAATTGAATATTTATCATGTACCAGGCACAATTATAAGTAAGAAAAAAATATTTAAAAAAAAACAGCATTTTTAGAGTCTGCATTCTAGTAACAGGAGACAGACATTAAATAATAAACAGCAAATATATAACATATACAGTCTGTTATCCATATAAAATAATAATAATGTCAAATATATGAGGTTAAAATGAATTTAAAATATTGCACCAACATATTACATAGGTCAGGAAGGGGTTCAACAAGATTTAAATTTCTAAGGGCTTTACATCTTTCAGAGGGTGAGGTTAATGTGTAATAAATTTTAGAGTTTGTTAAATATACATGATAAGACAAGTTTAACTGTGAAAACACTATTAACCGTAAAACTGCCAAACCATCAAAGGGAAAAACAGAATAAGAAACTACAAGCAAATGACAACAACAAAAAATTATAGCTGAGAACAGGTGAAAAATGCAACTATCTTAATCTTAGGTAGTGATAGCCAGAATGGAGAAAAATGAACAAATTCTAGAAATATTTAGGTAGAAGGATGATGGAATAGAGTGATAGATTGTAATGTGAAGGAGGGAAGAGTCAAGGGAAAAATCCAGGTTTCTGTGCTGGTGTTTGAAATGGATGGTGATGCCATTTGTTAAAATAAAATAAACAATTGGAAGAGGAAGATAGAGATTTTATTTTGTTTTGGATATTCCACTTTCACTATCAATGAGATATTCACATAAATTGCAAACATTAAATATGCAGATAGTATGTCCGAAACTCATGAAAAGTACGGAAGTTTGGTTATGGATTTGGCATCTAAATTCATGACACATATGTATTTCTTAATTTAATCCTCCCAGCTGCCTGAAATTTTCTCTGTCCTGTTCTTGTTTACTTCCTTATGTTCCTACCTCTACCTGTTCATTCTTACCTTTTCCATTCAAGTTCTTGCCTTAATATAACCTCAACAAAGTAGCAGTTGCAGGACTACTACCAGTTAAAATGGGATGAAATGTTCATCATTGAGTTTGGTAAAAATATAAAATGCAAATATATTTAGATCCACTATTTACACTTCTAAGAAACCATCCTAAAAAACAAATGTATACATGTAAGCAAATATGTATGTATAAAAATGTTCATGTTAGATTTTTTTTTTATAATAGCTAAAAATAAGAAAAAGCTAACATATGGATAACTGGTTAAATGCTTTAGGCACATGTGCAGCTATTTTAAATAACTGAGAAGCAAGTTCAGGATTTCAGATTTTACCAGTCACATATCTGCTACTAATCATGTTAAGTCAGCAAATAATAAAAATAAAATCTTGAATCTATTTATTGGAAATGTGTCTTTTATCTCTTTACACTTAGACAGTCTTTTGGCTTTGTTATTCTAGATAGGCTTCTGTTGAACCTGTCCTTTGCTTTTTATAAAACAAATCTCTGATAAAGCAGTGTGCTTTTAAGATACAAACTTGCCAAATTTTAGTTAAAACCGAAATAAATTGATTCAAAATTTATCAATTTCAAACACTAGAATATTTTCTATCTATTTTCCCATCTTTTGTTTTTATTTGCCCTTTATGGCTTAATCAAACTGCAAAAAAACTACATATTCAAGAATACACTTCGAAGGAACTACTAATAGAACTTATTATAAACTGTTTACAGTTTTGTAAATGTGTTCTTGGCTCTGTCATTTTATCAGATCTAATTCACCATCTCTAAAAAAGTCACCATCCTGGCTTCCTCCAATTTTATCATTAAAATAGAAAAGAAGCATTGTTGATATAGTTTCTATGTCTTTTAACTTAGCATAGTTTACTATTAAAAGATAACAAAAGGCATTATTTTGTAAATCAGGAAATACATTATGATCCAAGTTTTTTTAAATTTTCTTGTTATTCTTATGTTCTACATAGTTTGTGTTCTACAAATACAAATAAATATGAATATTACAAATAAAGTCCATATTTTAGCTCCCTGTTTTCATCGAAATAGCATAGTATTGGTAATACTATAATCAAGAGGAAAGGTATCCAATATTAACCACTCTTTACCACTTGAAAATTACCCTTTTTTCTCTCCTTTTCACTTATCCTCCCAGAGAGTAGAGCTAGAGAACAGAGTTCACTGACATCCAAGAGTCTTCCTAATTGACAGAGAAAAGAATAGTAGAGCTCAGAGCAGGGGTTACAATGGGTGGCTTGGGCATATGGTATAAATTCATGGAGCACTGAAAGATTTCTTACATCCAAATCACCTGGCCTTTCCTGTTCTCTGTGCATAATATGCAGTCATCTGGGAATAGAATCTTCCATTCCATTATCAAAGAAAATGCTTACATTAATAGAAAGACCCTATGGAGAGGAAGCACATGCCTTAAACCTAAAGGGCAAAGATCATCTTAGAGGGCTGGGTGTTGTCATATTGAGAAAGGAAAAGGTATGGGAATATTAACTTTGTCTTCAGCATTTTGTCCTGATCTAGTAAGAGTCAACTAAAAACTATGCGAACGTAGACTGAGTTTAGGAGAATAGAAATCTTAAGATAAGAAACTTATCTAGCAGAAAAACAAATAAATTAAACTCTGGGTTTTAGCTGAACCTGGAGATACAAAAAGTGAAAAGTGCTCAAGTCAAGAAGCCAAAGCCACTGGGGCAGTTACATCTTAACCACAGATAAATTTGCACAGAGAATACTGTATGAGTTATACTTCTCCACCATTATGTCTCCAATTCTCTGTTATCTTCCTTAACCTCTACTTCCAGGTAATAAAATTTAATGACATTCTAATAGGTGCTCTATTATAATTTTTGGAAGCTATCTAAATTTCCCTTTATGCCAGGCTATAAATGAGTAATAATTTTAGTGTCTAGTAAGAAAGAAAAAAATCAAAATAGAGGATGAAATTTAAGAACTAAATAGTGGTTTAAATTCTACCATAAATATTTTAACACTATTATTTCCTTTGCCTGAAGGAAGGTTTTCCCTCTTTTCTGCCATCAGTAAATCTTTCAAGCCCTCCCTGACCCCCTTATTGGAATTCAGTATCTCTCATCAACTTCGCACTCCTTTACTTTAATAGCTCTTACAATAATGGACTTTTACTAGTCTGTCTCCACACTTGACTGCAAGGTCCATTAAGGCGATGACTATGTCTTATGTTTTCTTTTTCTGCTAGCATCCAGGACATTTCTGTAACATAATAGTAAGAATTGGTTGATTCTTGTTATCAGGTTGTTTTGGCTATTTTTTCTTACTTTATTTTATTAAGGTTTGAGGTCTCTAAAAAATGCTTGATTAGGCTGCACAAATGCTAATTTTCTTCCTGATTTGGTAATTTTCTCATTTTCATTGGCTAATTTGAAACATGGCTACTTTAATTTTGCATGGTAAAATGTGAGATCTGAAGACAATAGAACACTGTAGTGATTACTAAAGAGAGGTTCCCAAGCATGCAGTCAGCAATTACATGACACTGGAATATTTAATGTCATAAATATTAGGATGTGTGGAATTCCTTTCTTTTCATTAATTTAATTACTATTTATTGAAGGTTATTTTTTTTAGAAAAAAAGGATCAGTGAAAACCTCAGAGAATTAAAATATATTTGATAATGTGCAAAAAGTATAGAGAAAAAACATGTGTGATCAACTTGACAGAAAATCCCAATTACATAAATGATGGGAATCAGATGTCTTCTGCTCTCAAAACTCATCCCCTTCTCCCTTTACTTCTCAGGCACAAATTGAGAGCTCAACATGGGCATCATGGCTCCACCCATGGGATCCTTAATGGTATATGCTGAAGGTAGGACTTACTAGCTCTAAGTCTGTTCCTGAACATGGATTCCCCACTTCCCCACTCCAAACTTCTGTCCTTGAATTTTTCTAGTGGTTCTCAATGACAGCTGAAAGTAAACTTGAAGGGTATGAGAAAATGTACAGCTGATCCTTGGAAAAGCAGTCACCATAACAGCAGGAGTGGTAGTTGAAAGGTCCACTATTCCAGAGAGTAACTTCCATTTACAGGAATACAACATAGGATTTGGATCTTTATAAAAGCAGCCATGTCTATAACATCTTCTGCTGCATTTCTCCAACGCTTTTTATCCCCTCCCTTTTCCCTTCCATCTAGGATTTCTATATACCTATTATCAGTAGGTAAATTTGGCACCTCTACCACTACTATATTTGTATTTATGTAAACGATTTACATGGCTAATACTATGCATGAGCTAGAGTGGATTATGGTAATACTAAGACTAGTGAAGATGACCTAACCTCAAGGAAAGCTATCCATTTGATAAATATTTACATAAAGTTATTTGCCTCATCCTTTAATAACTGATTTTTCAAAACAATCATACCACTTTTGTTTCTGTCTTCTTTTACCTTGCTGTTTCTTAGATCTAAAGATGATCAGGGTTGGTGATTTTTCACCTTCTGCCTCACTTGATTGAAGTGGTTCTTATGCATAATTTGTGCTGCTGCTACTTGATTGCTGTATTTACGAGTACACTGTTTTGGTGCTTATATTTAGCTTCAGTCTTGAGGCTGCTATGACTATAGCTTCAGTTTGTGAAAAATAACCATTATTTGTGAAGAATTTATAATACACATGATTTTACATGGGGAATTTTCTTTAATTGTACCTTTTCCTCCCAGCGACAAGAGGAGGTCCTTTATTTCTTGCATGTTGATGAACTACTTTTTTGGCATATTTGCTTCTGTGGTTGTTTTCTTTAACTCTGTGAATGCTAGCCAACCTCTGAATAATGCAGTATAATTCAGAAGACTACAATAATATAGAGACATAATTCCTTTTAAAATTCTGCTTTCCTCCAAAGGTATCATAGTTGTTTTCAGAAAACTAATAACAATAAAACAAGGGGGACTGAAAACTTTTGACAATATTTAGAGCATTTGCTCCCACAATTTGAAGGCAACTCCTCTCTCCAAAAATGCCCTTAGGCTTATTTTTCTATTCATTAAAATGTTATTATTTGGAATAAAATGCAGGTGGTTCTTTATTGAACCTAGTAATCTTTATATCCATACTTTGATATTTCCAAATCATCAAATGTTACTCCAAATTTTAACAATACTAGTATTACTTTCCAAATTATGAAAGTAGTACATCTGACAGTGTAGTACATACAGAAAATACCAAAAAGCATAAGGAAAATAAATTTACAACACTCAATGACAACTGCAGTTAACCTTTTATATGTTTTCCCAATCACTTTTCTATATGTATGTGTGCATGTTTGCAAATCATCATATTTCTTTAACATCTCTTGTTTCTTCATTAGAAATATAATTCTGAGTAAAAGACATAAACTATTTAAACGTTTTTGATACATATTACCAAACGACTTGCCAAGAAGTGGAGGTCAGTGATGTGTCTTATAATTTAATTTGTATTTTGCCTCATTATTGAAGGTAAGATAGTGTTGGGGAGGAAGAAATTTTACTCTTCCTTTCTAGGTTCCTCCGCCTGGTCTAAGAATTAAAATGACAAGAGACAAATTAACAGGAGAAAATAACCACACTTAATTATATATGTATATATGGGAGTTCTATAAGAATATGGGGCACAAGGACAAGGTGGGCAGTTGAAGCTTATGTGCCATCTTAAGCTAAGGAGAAGCGGGTAGTGGTTTAGGACTTCAAAGGGGAGGTAGGCAATTCAAACAGAGATGGAATGTTTGATAAATGTTTGCTGGGCCAGGCAGAGACAGTGAGACACTGAGTAGATCTAATCTCTATGCCCTGCCAAGTTTCCCCATCATACCTAGCCCATATTTCCTGTAGATATTTCTGGTAATACCTCTATTTCCTGGAATAGACCCTCTATTTAAAACCTTTTAGGTATTAAGGGGGAAGGTCAAAGGTTCTTCCTGAGCCTTTTATTTCTTAAATATAACCAACTTAAAATTCTCAATATCCCAAAGAGACACATTCTGGGACAACAAACTCTGCTCCCTTTCACTAGTCATTAGCAAGTTTTATTTCTTTATAATGGAGTTGCCACTTCATGACTTTATCTATTTTTCTGCAGCATTATTACTTATTAGATTATAAGAACTCTTTACATATTAAGAATTCAATTTTTCAACACTTTTTTTCTAATTAAGCACCTGGTTTATGTGCTAGGTGCTGAGTAAACAAGATAGATAAGGTACCTATTTTCACCAAGCTTGTACTTTAGTGGTCAAAGGCAGAAAATATACAAATACACAAATAAGTTAAATTCATATAGTCATAAGGATATGCAGTAGGTCCAATGATACTTGAATTAAAGTGCCCAGGAGTATGGTGAGATTTGCTACTTTTTTAAATCATCTTTACTTAGGACTTGCACATTTCTTATCATATTCATTCTTTCATACTTTATTAATTTGTATTTTTCCTTTAAAATTTTGTGAGATTTTATTAAAATAAAAATTGATATTTTCTTATATAAAACTTCCTATGTGTCTTCGCTTGATCATGCAAAGGCAGTGACTACTAGTCATCAAAGTTCTAAAGAACTGCAAGTTGTTTTCTAAAGGTAGTTCACTGCAACTTATATTTGTTAAAGTTTGTCAGCAACTTGAAGTACTAGACTAATTTCAGGAGCTTAGAGTTAAGGCAAATTATGAAACTACAGCTTAATATGCATCAAGTAGTCTTGCTGACGGAAAATCAGAATGGGGAGATATTTGGATTTAGAGAATCAATCTGAAGAAAATCCTCAGGCGTGCTCACTAATACAGGTGCAATTTTGTAGAGAGCTCATCTGAGAAAATCCTCTCATCTTTTATGAGCAATAGCTTTGACAAGTAACAGTACACCTTAAGGAACAGGATAAGATAGAGGGTTACAAGGATGGTATTTGAGAGTAACAGAGAGAAGGGAAATGAGTCATGAGCTCTAAGGGACAGGAAAAAAGGAAGGTGACAAATGTAAGTAAATGGGCACTATATGACTCTCCTTTCCTTTAGCCCAACAAGGACATCCCCACACATAGGTTCTAGTTATACCCGTAAAGAAAATGAATATATGAAAGATTCTCCAGATCACTATACAGGACAGAAAATAGGTGTTTGAATGGACCTAGCTAAAAGGGATGGTACTTGAGAATTCTCAGGTAGGCAGACAAAAATTTTATTTTCAACACCATGTGAGGCTTTGATTAAGATTTGTAACCAATTAGAAGGCACGAGTTTAATCAATCTTGGCATCTAATTACTTTGTTATAATAGTGTAATGTTAATAATTTTGTCATTAGTCAATAAAGTTTAAATTCCTCTGAAGTTCCACTCTTCCACAGACTATATATCATAGAGAAACAAAAGCAAGAAATGTATGAACTAAAACGATAACTATTAATAGAATATAAGAGCCGCAATTCTTAACTAGAGAATTTGAGAAAAGAGTTTGTGGTAAAGAATATATTCCTCTATTCCTAGGGAAGAAGTAATTGTGAATGACTAAACACAACAAAAAAACCTAACTCAGAAATGAGCCTTATCAATCACAGGGTCAGTTGTTCTTCTGGGCTCAGGGAAAAAAATTCTAGTTACAAAGCCAGATAGCCCTTCTCAACAGATTTATCACCTTCATAGGCATTCTAGTCCCCATACATCATTCAGGAAGAATGAATGACAGGGCATATCCCTCCCTTTCCAGAGCTCTAAAATCTATCATTATAGACTTTAAATAATCTTTTTAGGGAGATGATACTCAGAAACAAAATCTTCAAAACTAATTTTAGCTTAAAAATTTACATTGACATATGAAATCCCTTAGTGAAATTTTCAAACAAGTTATTTTTAATAAAAATAGCTTTCTACGACCTTGTTTCATTATTTGAGAAAAAAAAAAACTATTAGTTTTGCTGAACTATATGTGTATGTTCATATATTTTTAGTTATTAAACTTCATGTTATATGATTGGGATCCTAACTAGAAGAGCTTAATCCAGTGTCTAGCACAGTGATAGATATATTAAGTATTAAATAGTGTTGAATTAATAAATTTAGCATTTTATGATGACTATGATAATGATGACGATAATGATGATAATGATGATGACAATGACAATGAGAATTTCTATTCACAAGGCTATCATTTACTGAACGAGTAGTGATTGGTACTAAGCACAACATGAACCAATTTACCTCACATAATTCCTCTAACAATCAGATTTTGAAGGCACCATATAATAAGACTTAGAGATCCAGAGCATTTCATTACAAAATCACCAGTAGAGCCTGGATGTTAATCGGGGTGTTTAGAAAGCCCATATTCTCAAATGACATACTATATTTCCACCACAGTTTTGTTTTGCAATAACAAAGTGTTATGCACACTTTGGTCCTATTCATTGTTTTTGAATAGTTCCACAGTTCATGTTTTGTTTCCTGAGAGGCCAAAGACATCAAGAACATTTATTGTAGGCCTAAGACCAGGCAGGCTCAGTTTTCCTTAGACAATTTTCAAACTCATTCCTCCAAGGAACCAAACACCTGGCATTCTGCATTAGGAAACCTAGGAATACTAAAACATAGATTTATGATGTTTTATACTTTATTCTTAGTGTTGTTTTTTTTTTAATTTTTTAAGTGTTAGAATATTTTTAAGTACAGGTATCACCTTTAAAAAAAAAATCCCTCAAAATTTTCTAAATCTATGCAGCTGAAAATTGAGGATAAGGCTTCCATAGAACTTTACTTTGGTTCCAAAGTGTTTAATATTAATAAATATTACAATTTTTTAAATTGAGTTATGACTTGTAAAGTTCACAAAGATCTAGGATTATGTTTCAGTATTAAAAAATCTTATCTCATTTTTAACAAAAATAGCCTGAAGTTTACACCAGGGTAAGAATGGGATACACCCTTTTTGAGTTGAGAGCTAAGATGTTAACCAGGTATATTTTCTATCTCTAAGCCTAAGGAGGAAAAAAATCTCCAATGCTTACAAAAAAATTAAAATAACCAGTTGGATAATTCTAACTGTGATTAATTGAAAGACTTATATCCTTAGAAGCATAAAAAACTGCATTAAACTCCTATAGATATTGCCCTGAACGTGTAATTACAGCAGCACATTTTTGCTTTCTTTTGGGATCATCACAGCATGAAAGAAAGAAGGAGTGGAGTAGGGAATATAGTATTCATTACATTACTCAGAATGGCTACCCATCCAGTAAACAAATGATGATCAGAAAGCTGTTCAGATAAGAACTTTTCTCATTTATAATTATGTAGTCTTAGAATCATATGAAAGGCAATTGAAAGACTTAGACATCAAGAGTATTTGGACAAGCACAAAACCTCTTAATCAAAAATATCTGAAAACAAAAAGTAGAAAAAACTTACAACCAGGACTTTAGCCCTTGACTTTACATTTCTGTTTCATTACGAAAACAACCTTGAAACTAATCATATCAAAACCTTCTAAGACTCCCTACCAACAAAGGTATTTACATAAAATAATAACAATATAAAACTCCAAAGCTCTATTCCAGGACATAACAATATGCAATTCTAATCTTCCTGCCTTTAAAAATAAATCTTAATAAACATCAGAAACAAGATTTTGAATATACTTTCCACCACAGTATTTTAGAAAAAATAAATATCAGATAATGCCACACTTAGGGGAGATAATAAGAAATTATATTTAGATATCAATTGGTAGATATATACCTGAAGATTTATCTGAAATTCTTCCTAAGAAATTTATCATTATTAACCTTAGTAACCTTCCCAGTACAGATTAGTTTTTATTTGCATACAAGTGACATATAGAGAAGTTAAACAGTTTTCCCAGTTCTACCCAATAAGCCATAATTACAGTTATTGACTAATGAAGAATGGTCATTATATATGTGTGTGTATATATATACATATATATATATAAATGTGCATATATATACTGAACTTTATATAGAATAACTATATTATATGCATATATCTACATTTTATATATGAATATATATAACCGTATGCAAACATCTATACAAAACTATAAATTAGAGTCTTGACCTAAAAGAATTGCAATATAATTAATCATAATTATTAAACCTGGGACAGTTTCGCCTGGACTGGAATAGCACAACATTGATATTCTCTGGCCCATCTCAACTAAATTCCTAATCAGAACAAGGGAAAATGTATCATAAGTTATATCAATATAAATGTGAAACCTCTAGTGCTATTAAAAAAAAATAATCCAAGAGGTATAGAATACTGGACATGTGCTTGGACTATAGTACTGAGTATTTTGATAACTGACTACAAAGTCAATAAACCAGTCAATTATATCTCCATATACTATAAATGAACAAATGGAAAGAAGATTTCAGAAAAAAAAAGAAATTTTTGTATTTATAATAGTAGCACCTAAAATCATAAAATATTTAAGAATTTTAACCAAACCTGCCTAATGTCCCCAAACAGAAAACAATAAAACTTTGCTAACATAAATTAATAAAAATAAGATAAATTGAATGATATCCAAGTTCACAGATCAGAAGACTCAATATTCTTCAATCTATCTCCAAATAAAGCTACAGATTCGATGCAATCCCAATCATAATCTCAGTATATTTTAAACTTAAATTTACAAGCCATTTCTAAAATATAAATGGAATTGCAAAGATCTTCTAATAGCCAAAAACAATCCTGAGAAAACAAACAGTTAGAAGATAAATGGTATCTGACTTTAAGGCTTACTGTAAAGCTTACTATAAAGTCAGTATGAGACTGACATAGGATAAGCAAATATATCAAAAAATAGTGTCAGTGCCCCCATTCAACAACTGATGCTGGATATCAATTTTAAAAAATTAATTAAAAAAAAAGAACTTTGACATTTACCTCACACTATACAAGAAATATTAACTAAAGATGGATCAGGTCCAAAAATAAAACCCAAAACTGCTAAGCATCTAGACAAAAACATGGTGGAAATATCTTTGCGACATGGTAATACACAAGTATTTCTTAGTTCACAGAAAACAATAAATTCAAAAGAAAAAAGAGAAAATAGATTTCACAAATAACAAATCCCTTTTTCTCATCAAAAGACACCGCTAAGAAGTATAAATGGGTAAGCTTATACTATGAGAAAATATCTGCAAATACACATATAACAAAGGACTTATATCCAAAATATATAAATATTTACTAAAACTAAAACAAACTTCACAAGGAAGACTTATGAATGGCCCATAAACACAGTTATTTCTAATGTTAAACACCTACTATGATTCAGAAGTTCCAAAGTATCTGCCTAGGAGAAGTAAAAATATATGTCCAAAAATGGCTTACACTATTCAAAGAAACTTTATTCAGTTGTCAAAAACTGGAAACAACTTCTATCAGCAGAAGAGTGAACTGAAAAATCTGGGTATATTCATACCATGTTATACAACTCAGCATTAATAAAGGATACATGCAACAAGATGCAACAATTGCTGAAACATTATACTGAGCTCAAGAAACTAAACTCAAATTAGTATTTATTGAATGATTACATTTATAGGAATTACTAGAACAGGCAAAACTAAATTTCAGTGCAAATAATCAGAACAGCAGCTACCTCAGACAGGTG
The DNA here is from genome assembly GCA_028627145.1 of Eidolon dupreanum. NCBI lineage: Eukaryota > Metazoa > Chordata > Mammalia > Chiroptera > Pteropodidae > Eidolon > Eidolon dupreanum. The sequence continues at coordinate 124,741,876 of CM053502.1, read as the reverse complement.
AAAATTGTTGGGGATGGGGGTTGAGGGAAATGCTCCTTACCTTGATAAGGGTGTAGATTACCCAGATATGTTCAGCAAAAGTCATATAAGTCATCACTTAAGATTTTTGTACTTTAATGTATATAAATTTATCTCAAGAAGTGTAAACAAAAGAAGGCAATAATAAAAAAAGAAATTCTAAAAATTTTAAAATGTAAATGATCAAATTAGTACAGATTTGTATAAATGAATGAGTGAAACTTCTCCCAAACCTTTCCTCCACCATTTTTCTTAAATAATTGCTAAGGAAACTACCAGTAAGTTTTATATGTATCTCTCAAAGACCTTTTTTCACCCAATGTTCCATGCATATGTAAAATAATAATTTACTAAAATAGCATCACACTCTACATACCTTTCTTTGGCTGGTATCAATTGCCTGGGGCAGGGGGAGCTGGGCTGAGATCGGCCAGCATCATGGGCAGTTAGGAGGACCGGAGGACCGCAGAGCTGGTCTGAGGCGCCGCCGGCTGCCGCCAACATGCTTCCCAGAGGAAGTTTGATCTCGCGGGATCTCGGGATCAGCGAGTTTTACAGGGGCCGTCAGGGGAGTCCTCAGATTATGCTTTTTTTTCAATAGATTACACTTTTATTTCCCTCTTTTCATACCTAGTAACAGAATTCAAATTTATCCCTTCCCATGTAGTCATTGCATTTGTTATTATGAGTGGAATTTGTGTACTTAGTAATAGATAGATGATAAATAGATTTCGTGTGTGTGTGTGTGTGTGTGTGTGTGTGTGTTATATGAAAACTTTTAGATACCTGGAACAGGTTAAAAGGAACACTTGTTTTAAACTGCTTCCTAATTGCTTATTATATAAGCTTTGGTGAGAGAGAAAATAAAAATCGAACAACTTGGCCCTAACAAAATAATTGCCAGAGTTTTAACGCTTAGGACTGTCTCTTTTTAAAAAGTGTGTGAAGATTCATTCTTGGGAAAATTGTGTCTCCAGTTCTCTCAACAATATATTTTAATTATTCAGTACATAATACATTTCATAACTCTTTGTTTCAATAAAATTTATACAAACTGCCTATATATCAGTAATTATACAGAAAAAATGATTGAAGTCAATTGCTACTGGTTTGAAATAATTTGTATTTATAATATATTTTCTTATAGTCTCACATAACCAGCTATTTATTTATTAGGTATGTGTGACTGGTAACTTCTTCAGTTGAGTTGTTCATTTTAATTATGTATAAATAATTTAGCTTACAGGCTCCCAAAACAGACACAGCCAATACATTTTTTTCTGTGTATTCAATTTTCATATAAGCAAAAGCTGTAAACTTTACACCGATACTCTTAAAATTCATTTTGTTTTTAAAAGATAGTCTTTTTAGTTCATCAGCTAATGAAAGAACATTCCAAACTATTGATATCAGGAAATGTTCTACAGTGCCATCTATAGTGTTTCTTCTTCCCTATTACTTCATATCATGAGACTGGACTCCAACCCCACCATCTTTACGGACTTGCCTAAGACTCTTGGGTGCTATGATATGTGGATTTCTAATCCTACCTCTTGAACCCTTCATCATTTTTATTTCTTCTTTCGTCATGCATGGCCATTACTCAAGTTTCAAGAGGCTTGTGCTTTTTTTTCTATACAATCTTTCTCTTAAGGGGGATGTATTTACAGCTTCAAAATATCACTTCCCTGGGGAGTATTTCAAATATATACTTACCATGATTTCCCATTTTAAAATGCAGTAGGAGACACTCAGGTTCCCACACATAATTCCTTTTGAATATCCTGCTTCTGTCACCTTCAAAAAACATCCAAATTTGAATAAAACATTCTCTTAAAACAATTTTTTTTCTGTCAATAGCACTGCATCTCATAGTGTTTACGATATCTTTTATACCTTTCTTGCATTTCACTCTTTCTGGCATAATTTGAACTCAAATTTACCATGTTATCTCTAAGTATACACCTTTACCTATTTTATCCACACTGCATAAAATGCTCTATCCATGCCAAGTCTCATCTTGGATGGCCTTGGTTTACTTACACATTCCCCATGAAAGCCTTCCTTGACAATGCTAGCTCACACTGCTCTCTTTCTCATGTCAACTCTGATAGCCCTTCCTACAATAGATAGGTCCTTCATGGCCTACCACAAAGACAAAGCATTATCTAGCTCCGACAGCCATTGAATCATGTAAGTGCAGTTTCTCACAATCCAAGTTCACTTCATTTATTTTCAGAGCTGTTTTGACTGTCTGCCTCTTTGAGGGAAGCCAAGGAGATTATAAACACCTTGTTCATTTTCAATATGTTGGTATCATTAGCCTCTTAAATACTTTAAAAAGTATTCAATGTTGTAGTCACCCACCATTTTTCCATAAGTAGAGTTAACAATGCTACTTTCACTACAGTAACTAGTCTGCTTGAATTTAATTTAACAATGACTATTCTAAAAAACACTCTTGAGAGACTAAATATACAAATGAATAATTGTTAGATATCATGTATGACAATAGAATTCTGACCCACAACCTCTACTGGAACCAGTCCAGGAAGGCAAACTACCGCCTCTTTAGCAATTGACCCAAAATGGTCAGGAATTATTCAATGACTGCCAACTTCCCTAATTTTTGCCCCTGCTTCCACTCAGGACAAACCAGAAAAAGCCAAATATTATCCTAATTTATCACATAGGATGCCTGCTTCCAGTTAGCCCACAGCCAATTTCCACATGCCAATGTCCTCAAAACAGAACACATATGAAGTCTTTTATTTTTCCTCTTCACTATAAAGCTTTTCTGTTCCCCTGCCTGCCTTGCAGTCTCTGCCAAATACAAATCATGGTGACTGACTCCATGGCTATACAGCAAGCTCCAAATAAATAGCTTCTGTTTCTTATCATTTGGGTGGTCTTTATTTCTACATTCTTAAATAATTTGTTTTTGATCTTCATTCAATCATAATTGAAACCCTTTGCAAGTGATGGCAACTTCATCTGTAGTCACCTCATTTAGAGAAAGTGAATTTTTGAAGTTATTAATGTTTGTTACCAATGATATGTGCTGGCTCTTAGGCCACTGCTTTCCATATCTTGATCACACTGTGTGTAGAGCAGTGTGATCTACACTGGATGCAGCTGTATTTGCCATAAGTATTATACACAGAAGAATTATTAAGCCTGAATGCAGTACTTTTGATTAGAAAGAATGACACAACTATACAAATCACCACAAGGAAGTTTAAAGACATCTCATTATCAATCTTTATCTTTAAAGGTTTCTGGAATTTTTAAGGTGCCAAGGCTGGAAACACTTTTTCCTTCTCAGTGTTCAATTCTGAAATCACAGAACCACTCCAGGCCTGGGGAAAGCAATCAATACCCTTTTCAATCTGCACTTTCAGTGAACACAATTTAGCAAGAGTGCACAAGTAAAGCATTTTCTGATCCGAAAACAATAGGAACACAGAGCTATAATGCTGTATCTATGTCTCCGCTGATATCCTGATAGAGCAATTTAATTTTGCAGCCAGCCATGTGTAGTTCGCGTGACACATTAACAAATGGATGGCTGGTCCATCTTCCTGGTTTCCTGTCAGGATCTGGCTCTCGCGATGCCTTTGGGCATGTCAGGGGGAGATTCAGCCCATTCAGAGCCACATCTGAAAGAATTAGGGTACGTATATGGGAACTGATGAAGATAGTGGCTGTGAGGCAGGACAATTAATAGTATTATAGAAAACAATATGCAATGTAGTAACAAATCAGGGGGAAGTCGACATTTTACTTACTTCTTCAGAACTATTTTAAATAAAATATAATGAATTTAAATATCTTCAAGATTATTGAAACTATTTAACATCTGCCAGAATTTAAAAATAAGTAAATCAAATGAAATGTTAAACTATAATTGGATTTCTATTATATGTATTCTGTATCACATTGGATTGTCCTGGGAATGTTAGACCTGATGTAATTAACTTGAGCTTGTCCTAAATGCTTGCCAGAGAGAAGTTGGAAAGAGAGTAGAGAGAATATATCAGTAGGATTGATTAGGATGTGCACTGGAATACAAGCTCTCCTCAAAGTAGAAATCCATTTTAATTAGGATCCCAAGCAGGATATGATTCTTTAAAAAAAATGTTTTCCAATATTTAATTGTTTGAGAAAATGACTTTAATGTGATTATCAAATTTACAAAACAAAAAAACAAATATAAAATATAACAAGAACTTCTTTGTAAATAAAAAATTATATTTAAAAGTATATTTAAAAATATGCTGAAATATTAGCAATACTTATTGCTAGGATGTAAGATAACAAATGTGTATAAATTTTCTCATTTAATTTATCTGGATATCTAAGATTTTTTAAATATATATATTTTTTCAATTATAGTTGACATACAATATTTTATTATAATCAGATAGTGATTAGACATTCATGTAACTTACAAAGTGATCACCCCAATAAATCTAGCGCCATCTGACAACATATATATTTATTACAATATTATTGACAATATTTCCTATACTATCATCTACATCCCTGTGACTATTTTGTAACTACCAATTTGTACTTCTTAATCCCTTTTCCTTTTTCACCTGTCTCTCTATCTACCTTCCCACCTGGCAAACATCAAAATGTTCTCAGTATCTATGAGTTTGTTTGAGTTTGTTTCTCTTTTGTTTGCACATTTTGATTTTTAGATTCTACATATAGGGAAATCATATGGCATTTGTCTTTCTCTGACTTACTCCACTCAGCATAATACCCTTAAGATTATCCATATTATTGCACATGACAAAATTTCACTCTTTTTTATGGCCAAATAATATTCCATCATATATATACCATTCTTTTCTTATCTGTTGATCAACACCCAGGTTGCCTCCATATCTTGGCTATTGTAAACAATTCAATGAACATATGGACACATATGTCCCTTTGAAGTAATGTTTTGGCTTTCTTTGGGTAAATACCCAGAAGTGGGATTACTGGATCTTTTTTTGTCTCTTGTGATAGCTTTTGTTTTAAAGTTTATTTTGTTTGATATTAGTGTTGCTACCCCAGCTTGTCTATTTGTTTCCATTTTGATGAAATATCTTTTTTCCATCCTTTTACTTTCACTCTGTGTGTCTTTCAATCTGAAGTGAGTCTCTTGTAGGCAAAATGTGTAAAGATCATGTTTTCTGATCCATTCAGCCACCCTATCTTTTAAATGGTGCATTTAATCTATTTACATTTAAAGTAATTGCCAATAAATATGCAGTTCTTGCCATTTTATTATTCACATTTTTTAATTTTTATTTTTCAATTAGAGTTGACATTTAATATAATTTTATATTAGTTTTAGGTGTACAGCACAGTGGTTAGATATTTATATAACTTACAAAGTGATCCCCCCTAATAAGTGTAGTACCCACCTGGCACTATATGAAGTTATTACAATATTATTGACTATATTCTCTGTGCTGTGCTTTATATCCTTATGACTATTTTGTAACTACCAATTTGTATTTCTTAATCCCTTTACCTTTTTCACCCAGCTCCCCAAACCCTTCTCTCACTTGGCAATCACCAGTTGGTTCTCTGTATTTATGAGTCTGTTATTGTTTTGTTTGTTCATTTACTTTGTTCCTTAGATTCCACATATAAGTGAAATCACATAATATTTGTCTTTCTCTTTCTGACTTATTTCACTTAGCATAATACCTTCTAGGTCCATCCATGTCATAAATGATAATATTTCATTTTTTATGGCTGTGTAATATTCCATTGTAGATATGTACCACAACTTCTTTATCCAATTGCCTATTGGTGGGCACTTAGGTTTCTTCCATATCTTGGTTATTGTAAATAATGCTGCCATAAACATAGGGGTGCATATGTCTTTTCAAATCAGTGTTTTGATTTTCTTTGGAGAAATACCCAGAAGTGGGATTAATAGGTCATAAGGTAGTTCTATTTTTCATTTTCTGAGCAATCTCCAAACTGTTTTCCATAACGCATGCACCAATTTAAATCCCACCAACAGAGCACAGGGGTTTTCTTATCTCCACATCCTTGCCAACATTTGTTTTTTGATTTATTGATGACCTCATTATGGTTTAAATTTGCATTTCTCTGATGATTAGTGACGTCGAACATCTTTTTATATGCCTATTGGCCACCCAAATGTCCTCTTTAGAGAAATGCCTGTTCATTTTTTTATTCTCAATAATGGTTGTAATTTTGATGTGGTCATGAGAGGATGCAAGCACACATTTACCTACGTCTTCATCTTGGCCAGACTTTCCTCAAAATGTGATTCTTTCACAACCCAGTCTTCACAGCTCTCTCTCAGCTTCACCTTATCCACTTGCAAAAAGCAATAATTCATCAGGGATTTCTTGGGTTGGCAAAGAAGAAACAGAGATGAAGACACAGACTGCAGCAGAATGTACCACTGGTTACAATGGTCAAGGATTATCACTAGTTTTTCAGTGTTAAAGAGTCATCTATTGGTATTAGAATCACTTGATTCTAATTTGTGTATTGTTTATAATGTGCACAATTAACTGAATGTATTTCTTTTATAAGTTCCTGGCCTGTCATTTCTAACAAATATTTAAAATAATTTGTAGACATTTTAGGAAGAGCCTTTCCAATATTGTTAAATATAGATATTGAAACAAGCTACAACTTAACTTTATTTATTTTTGCAATATTTACTCACTAAAATTAGGTGAAAATGAAGTCCTCACAGAGTTGTGTTTTAGAGAAATTTCTTTCCATTTGAATATGCTATAAATAGCAACCGGATCGTGTATTAAATTTTTATTACCAGCACCCTGTTTTAATCATCAGTAAATTTTTGATTCATACAGTGGTTTCTAATATCTGACAAGACCTTTACAAAAGATTTGGTTAACGGAAGTCACAAAGTAACTGAACACAGAAAATTTAATAAAATTCTTATAAAATTACATCTGAAAGGATCTAACACAATACTTACTTAAAACAGTTGGTAATTGAATATATAGATAGATTACATTTAATCATAGATGTATAATACATGGACATTTGCAAAAAGGGGGAAATAGATTCAGATTTCAAATTTTCTGATGGTGTAAAATTATTATATACTTATTATTACTACTCAAGGCCCTCAGAATGAAAAATCTTCTAAGAACCTCAAATAAATTAGTCCTCTGAGAGTTACACTATTAGTTTTAGTTTGAAAAATTGGCCTACACAAAACACACCAGCCTCAAACAACATCTTTTAAATTAATGGGTATTGTTTTTTTTCTAACTATGTAGAGTAGAGACCCCAGTCAATAATTTGGATAAATAAACACAGATTCTAAATACAGATTTCTAGGCGTTTCTAAATACAGATTCCTAAGTGCTTTTTCATTGGGTCCGGATGGGGCCAGGAAGCTGAATTATTTAACATTGCTTAGGATTTTGATTAAGGTACCTATGACTTCACTTAGAGAAACACTTATCTAAGTAAATTAAAGTTATATTTATTGAGCTAAACCTGTAGCCTAGAAAACTACATTTGTGTATCTACAAAGGAAGTAAAATAAGGCATCAACAAAAGATAGCACAGCCTATTGATAAATGGAAGAAAGATGTAAAAATGGATGTAACCATAAGATTGTGGAGATACAGAGATCCAAAGGAGATGTAGGAGTTAGGGAACACAGATCTTAAGTGTTTCTATCTCTATCGTCAAAACCTATCTGAATGAAAAGACTTTCCTTCGACTACCTAATTGCTAGGTTGTTTCTTTTTGTTTTGGGGGGTATCTGGTATTTACAAACTGGCCTTGCCAACATGAAGATAATGGCTTTATTTGTCATTGTAAAAGAAGAAATAAATTGGCACTGTGGAATCTAGAGCTTATGTGTGTTTTGATTACTCAAAGCCTGAGTACTACTGGACCCACAAGGTTTTCTTTAATAAAATCAAGCCTAAATATGTTTTGTTTTAATATTAGACAGAATCTGCATGTGAAGAGAAGCAAGCAAACCTCAGAATTTCATCTTTTTTCTCAGAAACCCACTGTGAGCTTGAACGGCCACATTGTTCACCGCTACTTCACTGCCGTGACTTTAAGGAGCTGTTTTGTCTGCACAGGGACATTTTCTTTCATTGTTTGTAAAAGATTTGAGAAGATGCCATGAAATTTAAATTAGATTAAAAAAAAAATTCTCAAGAATTAAAAGTAAAATAGAAGCAGATCCATAGAGTATGCACAACTAGTTAACTTCACAATAAAATGTAACCAAACTTGTCTTCTTCTTGCGATGTTCCTCAAATTTTAGTATGCATATGACTCACTCGTGGATCTTATAAGCAAATTCTGAATTATTCGCACTTAGGGCCTGAAATTCTCCATTGATAAGTGGATGGCATTATTACCCTGGGAAACACAATTCTACATAGCAAGAGTCCAAAAAACTTCCCTCTCTTTTCTTCTGTCATCTCTGTCTCTGTCTCTCTGTCTGTCTTTGTCTTTCTCCCTTCCCATACTAAAAAGCAGGGTCCAGAGAGAGTCAAAAGTTCTCCCGCTTATGTAAGTACTGGCTTCTAAGTTTTTTGGCCTCAGTACATTCTTTTTCCCCTGATAATTTGCAGCATATGGAGATGCAGCCTTAACCATGCAATAGTACAATGATATTAGAATGAAATATAAAAAGCTTAGCATTCATAAAAGGATAGATACACAATAGCAGTGGCAATGTTTTCTTTATAGGCGCTGAAAAGCATAGTCATTTGGGACATCCAGTTTTGTGCTGCTCTCTGGATTTATTTTTTCTTTTTTAGTTTTCAATTTTAGTAAATTGTTATTTAAGTTCTTACCAAAACATGGTTTGATGAGGTTCAACTCCAGCCGTCATTCACTATACTTTCAAATTTCTAGAATTTTTCTTTGCAGTAGATAACTAGAAGAAAGCAATGTGATCCACAGTTACCCAGATAAATAAACAATGAACATTTCCAAAGTTAATAATTTTGTTTCATGCTTTTGTGTTTTTAAAAAATTTTATGTTGTTTCAGACCATTTATAGACAATATGGAAAAAGATCCTTTCTGTGTTTATAACATCAAAACTTCCTAATTTACATTAATGGTTTAAAGAAGTCTATTTCTATTTGGGGGTGGATCAAAAAGCCAACAACACTGCTTCTCCTTCATCATTTCCTAACCTCAAACATTAGGTCAAAGATCAGCCCCCAGGAAATGGAGACAGACAGACGGGGGATAATTTAAGACAGGTTCTTTAGGAAATGAAAAAAATAAGTCTGACTCGTCAATGTTTCAACAAATTCATTGATTTATTTGCCCTTTAAGAGGTTCCAATGCTTGAACAATGAAACCTACTCTTGAATCTTGGTATACATGCCTTGATAACAATCTGGATTAAGGCGTATTGAAGAATTTTCTCCTTTATGTAATCCAAAGCCCTGAAAGAGCTTTTAAAAGGGAGAATTCAGAGAAAACTTCCAAAATATTCCTCTGGAAAAATACCAGCAGAACTGTCTGCTCCTGAAGCTCCTTGGAACGTGATCCTAATGGAAGAGACACCAGGTTTGAGGGCACTTGGTCAGGCAGCCCATCCAAGGGGCTCTCCCACATGAGTATACATTTTAGTTCTTGTGTAATTGTCCTTGACAGGTAAGGTGGGGAGCAGAAAAGCCACACTAACTCATTCTGCTATTGAAAATCCTGTCTAGGACTCTGAGCCAGGACCTCAGGCAGGGGTTACCAGAGGTTACCTGGAAGACGAGAACTCAAAATGCTACACACTCTTGGCCCAGCTCTGCTATTCAAAGCAAGGACTTTGAACTTTTGTCAGAAAACTATGAGGTTATATGTTTACATAATTTGGAGGAGGGGGCCGAAAATATAAAAACAGGTTCTTTTTAAAATTTTTAATGTGTGAAATACACCAGCACATGATTTCAGTAATTACTGTTGTCCCCTGGGAGCATTGTGAAAGAATAAGTGAAGGATATGGGGATCTTGCACTTCCTCTGAAATAAGCAAGGTCAGATCAATGGGCCAGTTGAAAGGATCAACTTTTTCCTTTTGCATTTTTATGGAAAAATTTAAAAGGTACTTCTCATCAGTTAATTTTTTTTTCCACAAACTTATGAAGTGCTGGGCTTTTTAATAGATTCTTGAAAAAAATCGTATGTTGACTTTGATCAGAATCAATGAAAAGGGAGAAACAAATAAGTATAAAAACAGACTTTATTTTTAGGAGAATTTGCTGAGAGTAGGAAGTATTTAGGATGGAAGCAGAAAAAAATAATGGATTTTTTTTAAGTTTTTAAAACTAACCATTTTAAAGTAGATAGTCATTACATGTTGAGTAACTCAGGAAAAGTTAGGGACAACTGAATTGAGTTTTCAGTAGTGCTCAGGATATATTTTTCTTAAGTGAGGGAGATTCTGAGTAGTGATGATGATGATGATGATGATGATGATGATGGTGATAAATTTATTATGAAGTGCTCAGTATCTGTAAGATACTCAACGTATTTTGGGGAAGTATATAATTTAATTATTAATGAGAACAATAACAAAAACTGATTATCTTCATTTTATAAATAAGGTAAAGCAGACCACAGACATTAAAATATGTTAAGGAGCCTGCTCCATTGACTCCAAAATTGGTAGTTGAAATAATTTAATAATTATTTCACTGTTTTTCTTGCTTTCTTTTCTCTCCCTTTCCCTTGACCAATACCACTAGTCATCTTCTGTGTTCTTTTTTTTTTTCCTAAGTACGTCTCCATTTTCCCTTTTTCCATTTCTACCTGAGCTCCCTGCATAGTTATACACAATGAACATTTTATCATTAACAACAAGGATTCTATTTGCTAAAACTATAGTAAGCTATTATAATACTTTAGTGTATAAATTAATATAGTGGTGTAGGCTAGGAAAATAACAAAATCAATGAACAACTACATGACAGATTCTAATCCCTTGATTTTATATTACTTCTCATGTTAAACCTTATTAATGTTTTCAGATTTTCCATATTTGTTGGGATCTAGTGATAGATATAGTCTATAAAATTTGAGCTACCTGTAGTTTTACTGTATTACATGTAGGGCCCAGATTGTAGAGCATCACTAGGGATTCAATCATACTAGATAATTAACTCAGTGAGAATTTTCAAGAGAGAACTTGAAACATCTGGCAATTAGATAATCTTTAACATACCTTTCAACTCTGAGTTACCCTGATTAGAAAAAATTTACTGTTTAGAAATCATATTTTTCCATTATTTTATTTTTCATTTATATTTACTAAGAACTTGGTCTCTGCAGTTACATTTTATAAAGCACATGGCACATATTATTTTAAACTTCAAGAAAATATTTAATATGTTGCATCAAAAAATTGAATCATTGTTTTTTTTGTTTTTTCTCTTTTCTTCTAGGATTCAGTTCACAGTTATTTATCATTTAAATGCATTCAACTGAAAAAAAATTTTCTGCTGAATATGCGGATCATCAAAGATAAAGATAGGCTGATGTTTCAGTGCCTGCTAACATTTGATCTAGATTTATCTACCTTGAAAGACACACTATTTGTCAAAGGCTTACTTAGCATGAAAAATTCTCTATGGACAGCATTATTCAAGTTCAGTCATTCTTGTTCCATGTGTTGGACATAAGGTAGAGGAAAGAAGAGAACTTTCAATAATCCAATCACACTCCTCTTTTATTTGAATGACGGCTTTATAACTTTGCATGAAAAAGAAATGATATTTATAGACATATATACATTAATTTGAATTAAATTTTTTTTCTACGCTTAACACATCATGTATGTATATGCACACATGCACACAGATGTGTTTTGGTAGGGGAACAATCTTCAAATATCTCTCACATTGTTTAAATAGGTTGTGAAATTCCATCCTTTCCATTCAGCTACTCCAATTGATGAAACCACTTCCCACTACCTGCTAAGTCAGTCTGTGTTGCCCTGGCTTTTGCCCTGAAATTCACTGATTACTTCACTTCCTACACACAAAATGTGATTACTGTTTATTTTTTCTGACTTCTTTGTCTATTTGCTTCATTTAATCATGTATTTATTTATATCATGACAATATAGCATGCGTTTGGTAAAAATCACTTAAACTGGTAACAAAGAATGCACCAGAATCTCCCTCCTGCCCCCATAGTCTCATTGATGGCACAGAGAAAAATACTTTAGCATATGTTGATACACAAATGTGTATGTTTACATATGCATATTTTCAAGATAAATTCCAATAACTTGAAATGTTAGATCAAAAATTTGATTGCTATAGATATTGTCAAATTACTCTCCAGAGGCTTTGGATTATTTTTTTATTAGCACCTAGGGAGTACCCATATTTGTAATTAACAGTCTCATTAAGCATTTTAATTTTTGTGAATCAGACAAATAAAATTTACTAGTCGTGATTTTAATTTGCATTTTAAAATTATGAATAAGATTAAGCTAATTTTTTATGTTTATCAGCCATTTTTTTTTACTCATGAATTGCTTGCCCATATTATTTTCTCAATTTTTAATTTGAATGTCTATTTTTCTTTCTACTTAAAAATATCTTTACATAATAAACCATCCATCAGTGTGGTATATTATTTCCCCCCAGTTTGTCATTTCCATTTTGACTTTATATGTGTATGAATTTATTTGAATATTTCCATGTAAGAACTTTTGGTTTCCATGTAGTCAAATATTTTTTCTTAATTTTCTGGATTTTAGTTTTTACTTTGAAAGCGTTTCCCTAAAATAAAACAAAACAAAAAGTGTATTATAATGTGTTTAATATAGTTTTTAGACATATCAAAAATCTGGTTTGTTATCCTTTTAATCCAAGTGGAGCTTAAATGATAGAGATTATTTTCATCCTAAACTGTATGTTTTGTTTATTTGTTTGCTTTATATTTCTGTTATTCATTCTGTTTCATTGCATTTCTATCAAAAAATAGGTCTCTGGATTGGACTTTGACTTGGTAGTTTTTCTGTGACTTAACATGTAGTCATGTTATAATATTCCAAATACAATTGAAAAGAAGGCTTCTTATTTAATTTTAGGATAAGAATGTTTAGTAATTTCCTTCAATTTCATTTGCTTGTTTAAATTATTAACTTTGAGTCTAACTTACTTTTTTTCTAAATTTCTGTCTTCATTTGGGCAAAAACAGACATGTGGGGGCTCATAATCAAACTCTGTAGGTCACAGTTATGTGTAAGTACTTGTGTATACATGTCTATGAGTTTGTATGTATGTGTGTGTATTGATTTAGCACTCACTCTCTTTAGCCTACTATAGTCACCAGCTGCAAATCTGATTGCCTTCAGCTATTTCTCCATTCTTTGGCCACTCAGGTATTGTTTCCTGAAAAGCTGTTATGTCAAGCAGTTCACCTTTCAACCCCATAGTGTTAGCAAATTTTTGTCATCCAAAGGAGTCAGTCCTGAAAGCCACCCACATTTGTGCTCACACTCCTTTTCTACTTCAGGTAGTGGGGAGTAGGGTGGCATTTATTGTCTTCAGGACTCCCAGCTTTGGAAAAGTCTTCACCCAGTAAAATGATATATCCCTCCCTCTAAAAAGCTCTCTTGATCTGTTCCAAATTTTAGTAAGACAGTTCTGCTTCACAGTTTGTTGTTTAGTTATCAGTTTTCCAGCTGCTCTAGAGATATGTTTTTTTTGTATTTGTTTTATATTTTTATTGTTTCTTGGTATCAGAGAAGAGGAAGAGAAATAGTTTTCTTTTTGTTGTCATCTCTAACTGGAAGCATCAAATGCCTGAGTTCTTCTCCTGAACTTGAGGTTTTTTATGCTGCATGTAATACATTATACTAATTGATTTCTAGCTTATTTTCATCTAGTTTTAGTTTGTTTTTTGTTTTTTTGTTTTTGGTTCACAACTTCTAGAAGAACAGAGATAGTGTTCACATTCTATATTTATAACAAAATTAAGCAATGTGTTCAAAACTCCAACTTTTATAATATGGTGAATGGTGTCCCTTTAAAAAGAAAAATGTTAGTTAAAATATAAGACTTTTATTTTTTTTACAACTCAAGTAGGATATAAATACATGGAGGCTGAGAAGAGAGGTTATTTGTCTCGACTCGAAAGATAGGGGCCTCAAGGTTTAGTCTGTAGCAGCAAAGAGTAGAGTGGTTACTGTTGTTTGCCAGGAAAATATGTTCTAGGAAAGGGAGTAAAGTCAATGTTCTAAGATTGTTTAGTAAGAAACACCAGGTAATTGTAAGTTGGAGGTATCTTTATGGATATTTGTTATTTGGGGGTACCCCGGTCATTTAATGAGATGAGTATGGTTTAAGGAGACATATTCAGAGTCTAGAGACCTCTATAACATGTAAGATTTGGGTAAAATAAGTTATTTTATTGGGTTTCCATGAAATAAAGTAAAAAATCATTAATAAAGACCCTCCTTAAATTTTCCAAATCCTTCTGGTAACTTTCTTGGCTGCCTTAGTTATTGTTAGTATGTTCCACATGGGAAAATAATACCTTTGCTATCAGGGAATAAAGATGAAGGATTCTAAAGAGCAATTCAAAGGTCCTATTACTTCCATGACCTTTTAAAAATGGAAGCTAAGACTTACATCGTTGTATATTTTTTTCATAGGTCTTTTGTATCACCATAGACTTTAAGGGACATAGAATTAAAAAAGCAATTCCCAGCCTCTCTAAAGGTACAAATCTGCAAATCGCTGGGGGTATTGATCAACCTTAGGGTATGTCAGTGTACTTAAACATACCTACCTGCTTCACTTTAAGGAAGGGAAATTGTTCCTCAACTACAAGATGCCTCTGCATATTTTGAGTAGATAAATCACTTGTCATGGACATGGTCTGGAGTAAAGAAAGGAGAATGGTCAACTTTATCTTTGTAAGATTATTTTTGCTAATTAGTTTTCAAAATATTTGTAGATTGGAACCTTCCAAACAAGATTTGAAAAGGAAGCTTGAAGGGTGAAAAGCTAAGTGATATGTGAGATGTTTTATGTGGATACGAAGGCAGGGTGGGATCTTAGAGACACAACTTCTGGGTTCTTCCTTTTCACTCCAGCCCCAGGTTAATCTAAATAAAGTCCTAGAACTCTATCAGTGTTATTGTAAGCCTACTGTCTATTCAGCAGAAACACATCTTTACTATTCTTGATATTAGTGTAGTATAATGTGTTGAGTTATAGTTCCTAAAAATCCACATCCTAATTCATGGAACCTGTGAATATGAATGTATGTGGAAGAAGTGTCTTTGCAGAAGTAATTAAATTAAGGATCTCAAAATAAGATCATCCTGGATAATCCAAAAACCTTAAGTCCAATGATAAGTGTTTTTATAAGAGACACCCAAAGGAGAAACATACAGAGATAAAAGAAGACCATGTGGAGATGAAGGCAGAATTAGAGTTAAGCAACCACAAGCCAAAGAACACCTACATCCACCAGAAGCTGCAGAAGGAAGGATCCTCCCTAGAATCTTTAAAGGGAGGGATTACAGCCCTATTGACACCCTGATTTTAGGGCACTCTTCAAAGAACATAGTGGGAAACAAACATATAAGGTATCTGATCTTATAGAATTTGCATTCCAGCGGTATCATTAAGAAGTCTTTTTTGTAATAGAACATTTGAATTATAAAAACATATTTTTAAACAATTTTTACAGGTATCGTTGTTATGTAGAAAATAAAATCCTTTGTAAGCTAATGTAACAATACCATGGGACCCCCTTCTCAGCTATAAAGGACTTTTGAAGGTCTAATCAACCTATGGTGTGCCTCTGCTTCTCAAAATGTTCCATGTGTGAAAGATTGCTTTATTTATTTCATTGTTTTCTAATAAATTGCCATGTCTTCAGAAAACCAAACGGGGAAAAAAAAAAAGAATAAAAAGAAGCAGCTGACAATTAAATGTTAGAATAGATTAAAATAAATATTTAATGGTATGACTAAGTATAAGAGTATGGGGTTATTAGAAAAAATGTTGATTTGAGAGTTTTTAGTGGGTATTTTAAGCTTTTCTTTTCTTTTTGTTCATGCCAAGCCACCTCGGGCAATCGAGACTCAAGAGGTTTCATGGTATGAACTGTTAGGCCATAACTTAGTGAACTAAGACACAGCATATGGCAATTAGTGGCATGCGGTTTCCTTTAAGCTATTCATTTGGCCAGTGTAACAGGAGCACCTAAATTCCTTCAACTTATCATAATTTGGTACAATGGAAGCAGTCCAAGGGAAAGAGGGGTATTGCAGGAGAGAAGTGTTCCAAAATGCAGCAGTACTCAGATAATGAAGAATGGGGAAAAAGAGCTATATACACAGAACCTTTACCACACAATGCAAATTAGACACAGAAGAGCAAGAGCAGGGAAAGATACATGATCCAATGAAATAAAAGTCTTCTGGCATCAGGAACTCTTCAAAAGTTTCCTTGACCCATTATTTTTACCATTTCACATTTTCACTTTATGAAGCATAAAAGGTGTTACTTGGTTTGTATTCTTTTGGAGGAGTTGAGTAGCTGTTAATTGTTCTATATTTAAATTCTAAAGAATTCCTCCTTCTGTCTTTTAATTGGATCATATAAAAAAATACTGTACAGCAGAAACCAGAAATCCTCAGGGCATTGAGACAGACTTTTTAGCGGAATGATTTCCTAAGAAAGATCATTTCCTATCATCTTTAGTTGAAAAGTCACCTTCTTCTTATAAAATATATCACTGCATCACATTTTCCTCTAATGCTTATACAAAAGTTGGGGTGTACGTACCCTTTGTTCAGTTGCCAAGCTAATCCTGACAATTAGGTTTTTACATTAACATTACTGATTAATCATAATAAAGCATAAATATACGCCAAATCACATTTGTGTTCTGTAAACATGTTTACTTCTATAACCAAAACTATAGTAGTTATAAAGAAATGTAAGGTTTGACTGCCAAATGTTTTTACTCTTTTTTGTTATTAATGAATGAAAATAGTGGTGATGATAATAATAATAGCAATAATAATGAAGGATGAGGAGGAGGAAGAGAATATGAAGAAGAAAAAGAGGAGGAGGAGGAGGAGGAGGAGGAGGAAGAGGAGGAAGAAGAAGGAGAAGATTATTAGTTGAAGTTATAAGTTCTGGGTACTGTGCTAAGGGATATACATTTCTTCTTACACAGTGAACTTGCAAGAACGGTATTATTGACTTCATTTTATAGGAAAAGTCTTTCTTCCATCATCTAAAGCTGAGAGCTGGAGTGATGGACAGTGTGCTCAGCATTTCTAGATCTAGTTATTCAAAGGCATTATAAAACCTGCACTTCTTTAATGTAAAATGTTCTGATTTTAAAATGTTTTCATGGAATTCATTTTTTAAAAAATCATGTATGCCAAAAATAAAACCTCTCTAAATTTGCCTTAAGCTCTCAAGTTTTTGAAATCATAATCGTTCTTCATGAAAAAAACTTCTATCTTTAAAAATGTCTATTACATACTATCTGCTTTAAAATAAGGCATTCTGTGTAGAAAAGAGTCCTAAGATCATTCTAATGAATTCATCTTATGAATGAAGAAATTAAATCCCAAAGAGGGAAAGTGCCTATACTAAGGTCACACAGTAAAGAGCAAAAATAAAATAGGAGATAATCCTCTTCTGAATCCACTTGCATTTTTTTTACACTCTACCAGGCTGCCTCAAAAACAAACCAGGTGTGGAAGATGTAACATGTCACTAATGGGTCATTTGTTTACTATTTTTCCTCGGTTATGCTAATCATCACTGCATAAAATCATGTTTTTAAACTGAAAGCTATACACAGCTATACATGCAAAAAATCTGTTCATTTTGCTACTGTTATATTTTATAATGGGGAATGTGATACCAACACAATACGTAAAATGTAATGACACCAATAGCTTGATAAAATACTATATACATATATATTGCTTGTGAGTTGCTGATGGTCTTATTTCATAACTTTAGTCAGAGATATAAAATTACTTAACATACCTCAAATGAAATAAAGCACAGAAAAAATATTTATATTTGTAGCACTCACTAAGACTTTGCCTGGTTCTTATTTTATTTCATTTCTTAGTTTAGGAAGCTTACTTACATACTAATGATACTGTGGATGCAATCCTCTGGTGCCTTTGGTTCTCATCTTTCATTATTGATGCAATATTTTTGCTATTTTTCTTTTATTTTCAATGTTTACGGTCCACAAAGAGTTGTGCTTTAAAGGCCCATCAATGTAATTGTATGATTACATTTATCAACTCTGAAATGCCTTGTACAGTCATTAGTCTTTTAAAGGTTTAGAGTTTTATAATATCTACTTAGATTCTTCCTCATTGTTTATTGTATATTTATAATCTATTCTTTTAAATGCAGTTATCGATCAACATATTGTAGTATGAAAATGAACATTTATAATCTCTAGAAAAGACAAACCTCATTTTTAACTATATTTTAGTAAAAGTGTGTATTGAATTTTTGGGTGAGATGTATTCATTTTTTAAAAAGTAAAAATAGCAATAAAAAAGGGGATTGAAAAAGGAAAAGTCTTAAATGGAATTATATAATTAAATATTGATATATATAATATATTCTATAATGTGTGTATATATATACATATCTATGTATGTGTATATATATGTAACACACACACATGTATGTTTTTATATGAGAAATTGGAAGTCACATTCCTTTGGTCTTTAAATTTTTAACTCTAGATGATAGAAAAATTAATCACATTTAAATTAAGCTAATCAGATCTCTTAATAAAGGTTAAGAAATTGAAAACAAATAAACTTCTATTATGTGCTCAGTAAGGTACTATGGTGGTAAAATATAACACATGACCTTAGGCAACATATCAGTGGGTAAACAAGCCTGCCTCACCTGAAGTCCTTTTATCTCTAACTCTAGGGAAAAATAAAAGCCAGCCTTAATTAAATGCTTCCTATGTGACAAGCTCATTGCTACACCAGTTGCTTCTATTATCTCATAGAACTAATAACATGAAAATGTCACAAGAACTTAGAGGACAAAGAGGAGACTACTCGCTAAGGAGTAGTGGGAGGACTTGGGTTGGAGTGGAAAATGGGGCCAACAGATGAAGAACATGTAAGGGATTTGGACCTGCTGCATGGGACAGATTCTACTTAGCTTTGTGTGCAAGGAAATGAGCATGGTACTAGATAGGATGAGTCTATCTTTTTGAGATCCATTGGAATGCCTAGAGACTGAAAACCATAAAAATTATTTTTATAGCAAAAGAGAACTCATGGGTCTATTGCCATGCCACCCTGAACATGCTCAATCTCATCTGATCCCGGAAGCTAAGCAGGGTTGGACCTAGTTAGTTCTCAGATGGGAGACCACCTAGGAATACATGGTGGGTTAATGCAAATGGTGATGGAAAGAGAAAGAACACACACAAACACACACAAATCAAGTTAAATTATTGCTTATTTTTAAAACATTTAAAAAGATACATTTCTAATGGCATACATGTGGTAGGTAGTGGTAGTTGATTATGGGTGACGGTGGGGTAGATAAGAAAAACAAAAAAGTGAACTTAGTGTGTCAATGTTAAGATCATTTCGATGGTAGACTCAAATAGAGATTTTTAATAGACTGTGTAGATCAGAGAGAACTGTGTGTGTGTGTGTGTGTGTGTGTGTGTGTGTGTGTGTGTGTGCACGCATATGAGTGTGCGTACATGCAAGCCTAGGATTGTAATGGTGGAAGCCATAAAGATATGCACAAAATATAATTTATAAAGAACAGGAAGAACAATCACAGAAGCTTAAAGAATGCCTAGATGAGTTTGAGATAGGAAAAAAACAGAAAAGTCAACAATGTAATCAAATCAAATTCACAGCCCAAGAAGATGGAACAGACTGTGTATTCCTTTACTTATTGCCTTTTCCTGTTACTTGTTTTCCTCATAGATTTAAACACATGATTTTTTTAACACTTCTTAAATAGAGTGTTTTCCTTGAGTAAATCTTTATATATTAAGTATTTGTAAACATTTTATAAAGTAAACAATTTTATTAAGTGTACCGATTTTAATAAAATGGGAACAAGTTTTGTCTGATGTACAGTTCAAAATAAGCAACTCCACGTTTTGTGAGTACACTTCTTTACTTTCTTGGTATGTAGCCTTTACAAACTTATTCATAAAGCAGTTTTGCCATATTCCACTCTGGTTACAAATAGAAAGCATCTTCTTACCTCTCTTGGGAACTTTCTGTAAATGTAGAAAGTTGGAATTTGACCTGAATTGTACGCCCCATAAATAAGAAAATAATCTAACTAGAATGTTAGCTCAAAAAATCTTCTCCAACAGACTTGAAGAATGTATTTCTTCTGCCCAGATTTATGAGATGTCATGCATTGTCTTTCCCCAAAATTATTTGGATTTCCCTGATATGTCCCTTGTTTAAAGGCTCAATCATTTTGGTGTGTATGGTAGCTCTTCAAAGAGTAGCTCTACAGAACTTGAACATTTAAGCTCATTTTTACAATTTTACTTTTCTTCCTAGATAAGTAATCTGTTCCTTTTCTTTCCACTTAAGTTCTCATGAGATCTTTTATTTCCTGAAACTTTAAAACTGTTAACATACGTGTATGTATGCCATATACATATATGTAAACTTATGTAAATAAAGATATATCTGATGTATTGTCTCATGTATGATGAGTCTTTGTGCTCTATATATTTAGGTACTTCAGTTCAATAAATCTTTTTTCTATTTTATCTCTGAATATTGTTTCTATGTTATATCATTTGCTCTATTAACATCACTATAATAAAAATTATTACAATATCAAATCTCAATTATATCCTCCCAAAGCTATCATCTTTTCTCTAAACATTATCATCTATTTCCCCCTCTTCCTCTATATTCTAAAAGAGCCTTTCAAAACCTCAGCACTGCTCCATATGTTTTTTAATACTTTAAACTGTTATTTCTTTTCATACACATATTTTTTTAAATCTCTGTAAACCTAAATTTTAGCTATCAATAAGATCTTTGTATTTTCATTTTTGGATTTTGTGATGTTTAATTTTATATGTTAACTTGATTGGCTAAAGGATAGCCATATATCTAGTAGAATATTACTTCTGGGTTTGTGAGGGTATTTGGGGAAGAGGTCAGCATTTGAATCAGTATACTAAGTAAAGAGATTCGCCCTTACCAATTTGAGTGGTCACTGGCCAATCTTTTGTGGACCTGAATAGAATGAAAAGGTGAGTGAAAGGCAAATTCTCTCTCTTTTTGAGCTGAGACATCCATTTTCTTTTCTTGCTCAGATTTCAAGTCATCAGTGTTACTTGGTCTCAGGCCTTCAGACTCCGCGATTTATACCAGTAGTCCTTTGCTCCTCAGGCTTTCAGCAATCAACTGAATTATTCCACTGGCTTTAGTGGTTCTCTTACTTGCAGAAGGCAGATCTCAGTCTCTATAACCATATGAGTCAATTCCTATAATTAATCTCTTGGTTCTGTTTCTCTGGAGAATCCTGACAAAAACAGATTCTTATTTCATTGAATTTGTGTTTTCATTCATTCCTCTCCCATTTCACTATCAAATGCTGTTTAAAATCTACTATAATCTATCCCCCAACCCGACACATACAGAGACTATGTTCCTTTACTTTTGCTTAGATACCCTTTGAATCTTCCTCAGAGAGGCATTTCCTGATTCTGGTGGAGGATGTGGGCTCAGGCTGGCCACTGGATTCAACATCTTAATCCACTATTTACTGTCTATGTGCCTATAGAACAATTTTATTGTTCTCTACCTCAGTTTCTCCATCTATCAAATAAGAATAATTCTAACTCTCTCATAGCATTATCATGAGGAAGAATTCAGATAAGGCACTTCAAATGGTGCCGGGCACAAAATATGCTATTAATGTGAATTATTACTCTTCTCAATTATTAATCTGAATGATCCATTAATGTAGATTTACATGTAACAATTCTCTAATCTGAAGGGTCTGGAGACGTAGCTACTATTTGGATAATTCCAACAGGAGAATTTAATTTCTGCACAATTCTTCCCTGTGTTTGTTGAAACTGTCATGCAAAAAGCCTACTTTCCTGGGAATATTATCTGTTCAATGTTATCACAACTCTTCTATGGCTAGTTGCTTGTGTGCGATACCTGCATACAGAGCCCTGATGCCTTAGGGGAAGGAAAAGAGGTGAGAAGAAAGGTTGCCTCCTACTTTTGAGAAGGTCCTAAAGTTCAAGAAAGATGCCTGGTACCTTGCAGAGAGATGGGTACCATCCATGCCAGAAAGAAGTAGCACGAAATTCTTATTTCTTTAGATGTTCTGCTTGAGATAAAGTGGCCCAAGTATTTGTGACTAATATTA
Organism: Eidolon dupreanum; assembly: GCA_028627145.1. Classification (NCBI taxonomy): domain Eukaryota; kingdom Metazoa; phylum Chordata; class Mammalia; order Chiroptera; family Pteropodidae; genus Eidolon; species Eidolon dupreanum. The sequence continues at coordinate 124,719,418 of CM053502.1, read as the reverse complement.
TTTTTTCAAAGGAGCTATAAATGCATTGTCTTCTTTTGCTTCAGCATCAGTTATTGCCTCCAGAAAAAAATTAGCAGAGAAAGGAACATAAGAGTGAAAAACGCTCATGAATGAACATTTGGAGTAAGCCACACATGTTCAAAAAAAAATCCTTTCATATTCATCTAAGTAACTACTTCAAAATTTGTGATAAGTGTATCTCACCTTTTACTAATTTTGTTGAATTAAAATTTCCATTTTTTTTTTTTTGCATCTATTCTGGAAAGCAAATTGACTTTTTCTCATGAGACCAGTTTTGTCAAAAAATGTACAGTATAGATTTCAAATCATTTTTATTCAATCCTTCTTGACTACCCCTCTCCACTCATTAAAAATAGAATTATCTCTAATTATACTATTGCAGGAGGCACCTAGCTAGTCTCCCCACTTATACTTGTGCCCTTGTTATCAATAAAAAAGTCTAGTGATCTTTAAACATGGAATGTGACTCTGCCACTCAGCCTTCTTATAACCCTTTCCAAACTTATCTTAAAAAATTCTCCCAATATTTCAAACACAAGCTTCTTATAAACACAGGACCCATGTATATGATTTGCCTTTACTGGAAAGTTTTTTGATCACTCTGCCTTTTCTCATTTCTCTCTCCCATTTGCCTCTATAATTCCTGTCTCCTCAGTCAAGATTAGTTTCTGTGTCCTGTGTTTTTCTAACACTAGAATTTTTTTTCTTTATTACTTTACCATAATTTTTAATATTTATTTATGTGATTATTTATTTCATTCTATCAATCCAAAGAGATTTTAAGTTCCGTGAGGTAGGCTTCATATTTAATTTTAGAAGGGTGGTATTAACATTTAATGGTTTATGATATCAAACATTTGAATGAATAAATTTAAATCTTCTAAGATTCTTATTTAACATCATGGCATTAATAAACTCAGAGTATTCAGCAGTTAGTGATAGCTTTTATAAGTTTCAAGATTTGTTCCCACCTAAACCTTTTTGAATTTTCTTACTTATAAAGTTCACTTAGACCTTTGAAAGAGGGCATGAGGAACAAGAAGAAGCATTCTGACATCATAAAATTAACAAAGAGCTTTATTCTTCCTTTATTACATGCTGTATGTATTCTCTTTGTTTTTTGTTTTTTTTTTTTTTTTTTTTTTCATGTGTTATTCATGCTTCAGGCTTTCTGGAGGTAAACAAAAATCCTAACATTTCCCATTTTTAAATATTATGTAACTACTGAATTCTTTTCCTCATGTTTTTTGAACTTTGTCTACTCTGCTTCATCATGTGAAACCAACCATCTCCTTGTATGCTCTTTACCTGAGCTGGAGCTATTCCTTCCTAGCATCTTGATATGCAGAAAAAGTTGGCATCTATTATCTCTTATCTACAACAAAATTGCTAAAAGATTTGTCTTCAAAATAAAGCATATAGGTAATATGTTGTATAAAAATAAAAATAGAGGTGGTTACTTTTTGTGTTCTGTCTTTACAGTGAAATATAGATAAAATACTAAAAAAGCTAATTTTCTATTTTAAATGTTTGATTTTCTGGTATTTTAAAACAAACTCCATGTTGGGGAAATTAAATATTGAAAAAATATCATATTGCTTCTATAATATGTATTCAAAGTACGATTCTGTAGTTTTGAACAAGATATTCAAATATTATTTTTGCATTGTTAGTTATTTTTTTGTGCTGTCTCTGTATTTTTTATCCCCATAGTTTCTTGTTATTTCTTCAGAAGCCATTTATTTGCAAATGACAGACAATACTTAGAAAGCACCTCTTTTCTCTAGTTTTTATTAAATTATGATATCAACAAGGTTGGTGTCCCATGAAATATTTAGTTTTAGATTATTTTTAGTTTGCCATCAGTCTTAACTGCTAAGGGATTAGATTAACCATTGTATGCACTGGTGCCTGTTTCTTCCCAAGTTGTTGTGGTACAGAATTAGAACAGAGATGTACATGGCCTTGGGCAAGCCATTTAGCTTATCTGTACTCTTCTTTATTCATTTATAAAATGGGGATTAAATGACCTTTCTATACCTACCTATCAAGAGTGCTTTAGATAAAATTAGATAATAAACTTGAAAGTACAAGGGAAGTAAAAGTGTTGTAATAAAGCATGATAATCTATTCTAAGGAAACCAAATAGAAAACAAGTATGTAAAGGCTTTTAAAAACAGATTTGTGTGTGTGTGTGTCTAATTGCATTCAAGGATCAGTTTGCCACCAAATTTAAAAAGTGTCCATTTGAGAATATAAGAAAACCATTTTTTTCTATTACAAAAATGTTTAATACCTAGTGGATGTGGATTTTAAAAAGAGTTTAAAGTGAAATTTTCATAACTTAAAATTTTTATATTAGAAAATAATCCAAGTCAGAGTCCAAGCTAAAAACTCTAGGTGACCTTTTCTGATTTACAGAGAGACAGACTTTAGGTAGAGAAAACCATTAGGTAGTCATTCTTTCCACAGACAATGAAAGAAAGAAGATGAAAGAGAGATATCTGACAAAATGTTCCTAAATCGGAAAACTCAAAAAAAAAAAAAAAAAAAAAAAAAAACTTAAAAGATAAATTCTTGGAAAACACTGTTTGGTAGAAGAGAAGCATCATATTTTCAAACAACAATAATGCCCCCATGCTATCATCTGGTTTTCATTTCATTTTTTTTTCCTTTCCCTTTTTCTATGTAGTAAAACAGGAGACGCTAGAAAAAAAGGCAGAGAAATTCCATGGATGAATGTGATCTTTGCCAAAGAGATTGTAAACATTTAATGATTTTTTTTCTAGATCAAGATCAAAGGTTGAATTAAAGCCTATAGCAAGGACTTTTAAAAACAAGTTCACTGGATATACCAAAGCATACCGGATTCATGATAGAGGCCCACTTAATGAAAATTGGGAAGAGTTAAATTCACCATAGCCTCGGAGAAAATCAGCATTAAGTTAAGCAATAAATGATAGCAATTAAAGATAATGAAATGGAAACACAATTATATGTATGTATGTATGTATATATATATATATATATATATATATATATATATATATATATATATATATATAGTGTAAAGCCAAATTCTGTAGAATTTAAGTATGATATTCTTTATTACTTACTTTCAGTTGTTTTCTTAAGGAGTTCAACTTTTACTAAATAAGCATGAATATGTGACGATCATGCTTTGATATTTGGTTAACTATACCTAGAGAAATTATTTCAGTTTTCACTCTAAGGCTGCATAGTTGTATCTATTCTGTCATTCTAGTTATACATAGGGAAGCCCCAGTGGATGTAATGGACAACTTCACCAAGACATGGGAAATCACCGGGAGTTTTAAAAAGAGTGGACATATACTCTTTTGTAATTCTAATAATAGAATTTCGAAGCCATCTCTGGAGATTTTCTTTTTTGTTTTTTATCTACCTTTTCTTTTTTAATCAATTGCCCATTTCATTTGGACAATCAACAATATTTGAAATTTATTTAGAATAGTTTCTTAGAAACTCTTTTGTTTTTTTTTCTGGAAAGTATTCCCAATTTTATTTTAATTTCTTGTTTTAATACATAAAATTGTTGTGTGTTATAAATAGCAATAAGTAAAAAATAAAATAATCATAATATAAAAGAAAAAACCTTGTATGATTTATTATGTGTGCTTATCTGCCTTGCAACTTTGAAAGTTAATTTACAAAGGGCAGAGGCCATAATTAGCATCTTTCTTCCATGAATATAAACAATGTACACTGAAGTCTTTATTTGCAAAGCAAATAAAACAAAAACTAAAAAGCCTTTAGATATTATGGATTAAGTAAAATATGCTTTAGATACCAAATAAGAGGAACTTTTTGGTCTTGTTTTTAATCACTGAACATAGGAGCAGAACATATTCTGTATATACCAATTACCGTTAAATTCTTAAAAGAGCTAACATTTTAAAATTTGATATATATAAATATATACTATGAATTTCTACACAGAATTTGTAAATGATGCAAGATATATGCATGCACACTTTTAAAACCCATTTATTTAAAATAGTTGTGATTACATTTATTAATTGTTATTGAGATATTTTCTATCTCACACAGGTTATGATTATAAGACATTTGTGATTTGGAGAAATTTTCAAGTTGTGTTGCTATTACATTTAGAAAATAGAAAGATCATGGTGCATAGCTAAGACAGAGCATATACAACAGAAGTTCAATGGGAAATAGCTATCTTTTCTTTCATCTAAAATTAAAGAAAATAGAAAAGTGTCAGAATACTTTTAACCAAAAATAACTGAAAATTCCTCATATGACAAGTTTTCCTACATAATTCTGAAATAAATTTTATTTCTTTAATTTTACTTTATTTTTCTCCTAACCTATTTTTTGCTAAACTATATTTAATTTCCAATAAGAATCACAATGTATTTTAAATCTTTTTTTTTCTAGAAATCTTTCCTCCTTGACCTCTCTGCTGACAACATCATTGATTATCACTAAAGATAAAAGTTTACAAATTTCAGAGCAACTTTCGGGTTCTTTATGAACATAGATTTGTAATCGAGCCAACTTGTGACAAAAAAATAAGTAGCAGGTTTATGAAGCAAATTAACTGGGGGCCAAATTTAGCCTTCTAAATTCATTTCATTTGCACCTCAGCTTGGACTTAAGCCATTAACACAGCAGGAAAAAGCACTGGTTATGCACCAGGCCACCAGCACTTCCATGCATAAGATTTTGCTGAATGACAGAAATAATGAATGTAATTAAAACAGCATGTAGCCAAGAAAAAATAATTAGTATACAAGTTGGATGGCTCTGGGATGCCTATGACATGACAAAACGTTTTTAAGGATTTTAATGATATTCTAAACTAGTTTATTTTCCAAATAAGAGGTCACGTATCATAATATTTGATAAATGAATGTACGTAATAATTATTTCTAAGCTTTAAACTTAAGGTATTCTATTTTAATACTTCAATTTGTAATCTCAGATTTTTCCAACTTACTCTTGAAATGACATCTATGAATTATTTAATTATTATATTCAAGAGGAAGGAGTAATAGAAATGCCCTATGGTCATCAAATAATATATTAGCTGAGATTTTTGGGAGTTGTCATTAATGAAATTTAAAAGCATATTTTTAATAATTCCAAATTCTAAATTGTTCATCTGTAATCATACAGGCTATATTTTTCAAAAACTGTTTAATCCTGAGAGAGAGATAGAAATCTAAATTTCCTCAGGGGATATCATTTTGGGAAATTAAGTCAATCACCACTAATAACAGTACTAATTCTTTAAAATCACAAAAGTGTAGTAAAATCATGAAACTGTAGTACATTCTGGGAAGCACAAGTCCTTAAAGATAGAAGAGATGCAGATATTATTGACAATTCTCTCCATTTACTAAAATAAAAAAAATACTTATTTAAAAAATAATAAAGACATATCTTTACAATGTAAGACATCTTTTATTCTCTAACTTAACTATTAATACTAACCCAAAACAATTTTTGATTGTTTTTTTCATATATCTTTCTGAAGAAAAATCTAAAATGACTTCTAACCTTTTTCTTTCTTTTTTGTGAAATTTTTAGAATTCTAAGAACTTACAATTAGAAAATAAAGGTAGGCTGTGACTATAAAAAAATTGTGACAGAGTGGATAGAATTTGATTCAGTCTTTAAATATGAGTAAATAGTAAAGAAAATGCAAAGTAGAGAGAGTTTGCCAAGTGCCTGGAATTAGGAAAGATAAAGGAAAGCTCAAGATCTGAGCCTTGGATGTCTAAAAGAATTATAATGCTATTGATAGATATACATATAGTACATTATGTTTGTTGGGAAAATGATGAAATTAAGATGTTGAGGTTGAAGTAAACATGAGGCATTCAAGGTGAAATGTTTTACAGATATTTGACAGTACGAGAATGTACAAAGTGAAGCTCTCAGTGATGGCAGATGTTTGCAGAGACCCTTGCTTAAAGGTATTACTTAACAATTTACTCACATGTTTGGGGCTGTATTTCAAAAGATTGACGTGCAATTTCCTCTTAAAAAAAGGAAATCATGTATGAGGGCAAATTTAAAAAATATAACATAGAAACAAAAATTGAGTTGTTATTATTATAGCTATTACATTTTAAATACTTTTGAACGTTAGTAGCGTTGCTTCACTTTGCCTATGAGAAATACGCAATTTTATATTTCCACATAAAATTTAAGATTCCAATTCAGAATGTTTATTTGAAATCATATCAGCTGTAATTGTTGAGCTATTTTTAATCTTAACAGGAAGTAAAACCAAAATTTTCTCAAAAACGATTTAGGGAAACATGTCGAATGTCACAGAAAGTGAGAAAAACACAGGCCTGCTTCACTGGTTCTTCCCAAATTGTACAAAGAATGTAGGAAACATGGTGGATTCTGCTATTTAGAATGTAAATTGCATATCATGCTGCCTTTAAACACTGAATGCTATAAAGCATTTTATGGAGTCCCTGCCCTCCAGAAGTTCACAGTCTAATGAGAGAGGTAAGCATGCTACATCGTGATCAAGTGCTGTAGAAATGTGTTGCAGTCCCACTTCATTAAAACATTCTTTTAAATCTTAGTAATGTTGGGCTTCTTCCTAACTCATGCATGCATGATTTTAACTCACAAGGTTCTTCCTTTTATCTGGCAACATAATTTCTTACATTTTATTATATGCTTGTATTTAGTTTACATGAGAGAGGCTCTCTTGAGGATATATCTGACAGGAGACACTTTTGTGGTGATATTCCTTTATATTAAAAGATAAAATAATAATTTGTGTCTTTTACTAGTTTTCCCCTACAGATCATTAACTTAATATTTACTTATACTGCCAAGAATTTCTGACTTTAAATAATTAAGTTATTGTTTGTGACACTATTTCTTGTTATTTAACTTTAAAATTTAGTCAATGTCTGTGTAAGTACTGAAATAGTTGAAATGAAGGAGTTAATCTACATGAGCACAGGTACCAAATTACCTAAATAACATATTACTGTGTCTTGTTGGAAATGGTTATTTATTGTAAGTAGAGGTTTTAGCTGAAACAAATTATCAGAGGCTGATGGTCTATTTGGCAGGGCTCATGGCCAGCATTATTTTGGCCATTCTTGATTAGGATATGGATGCTAAAAGGCCAAGGGACTCTTAATTGATGGTTATTAACAGTCTGTGCATTGTGCGTAATAATAAAACTGGACCAGGGAGATGTTTTTAAAAAATAAGAGCTAAAAAGAATTAGGATGATCAACTCCTCAAATACAGTTTGGTTGAATGTGGTTATAAACAACATCAGAGGACCTATATACCTTTCTTTCAACCCTATATCCCAAATATCTTGGAAGATAGGAAACTGATTTTAAAAATAACAGCTGGAAGGACTTATTTAAAATTTCATTAGCTGCATCACAAATATAAAGTCTGGGGCATATTGGAGTCCATCAATTGATCACTTTTATGCTTGATCGTAATTTTTAGAATTTATAGCCTTATGGATCTATAGCCTTACTGAACTATGTTTTACAATGATTTAAGGAATCAGAAGAAACATCAGGTCAAATAGATAGTACAATTAAAAGTACTTCTGAATATAAATATAAACATGATATTAAGATTTATATTTGGTTCTAACATTTGTCTTAACTCTGGCAAAAATGATCATGCACCAAATGCTAATATGCCTCAATTTTTAAGAAGAGAAAAGAAAAGGGGGAAAAATGGAGAAGAAAGGGAAAGGCAGGGCAGGGCAGGGCAGGGCAGGACAAGACAGGGGAAGGTAGGGAAGGGAAGAGAAAATAAAAAGACTATGTCTTCTTTAAACTAGTTTTGCAGCTTGGCATGAAACAGGTAGCAGAAATCACGAATACTTAAACATGATATTTATCTTATTAGTAGTGTTTTCCTGTAATACAAAACACCTAAAACAACAGGGAATTACAGATTATATACAATTTTCTCAGTTTGGCTTGAACACTAGTAAAAAGTCATTAAATAATTTCTCATCAGGCTGTGAATAAGAAGTTGGCATTTATGTGATTTCCAACAGGTGAATAACTTTGTCTTAGATATAAAATATCCATTATTTATTGGCCAAAACCCAATAAAGTACTTCAAATAAAAATAAATATCTAGCTTTGTTTTAAGTAACAGATATCGAAAGTGCAAGTTGATACATACCATACTGCTGTACCTGCTTATAAGTATACTGATGTGGATGATTTAGTAAGCTATAATAGCATCTCAAAATGGTGAGCTTAAACTCAAAGAAAATTAGTATAACAAATGCACTTATAATTATCTAAGTAATCTTCTTTATTTATGAAGGTACTGATAGAAAAATGTAATGTCACTAAGTAAGCTCGATGTAAAGGGAAATCCAACCAACAAACATGTTAACCTCTTTTTTCATGACTCCAGCTGCAACTTTTAAAATGCTAGTTTTATTCATTTAATAGTTCTTATTTTCCTGGACTTAAATAAATTTTAAAAATTTATATTAATATTTTAATATTCTCATTTTACTCTCTGTCATTTAATTTTAATGAAGATAAGTATTTATATATATTGAATTGTCTCCTCATTATTGACAAAATATGTCACTAGGAATTTACATTACTTTGAAAAATTATAACTGTGAATTTAACACAGTTTCATTTTTAAAACTTTCAGGATTGAAATCAACCCAAATGAAAAATATATCGAAATATCATTAGGACCCTTAATTCCATTACGTGGAATTAAGTGATTCTCCATACATCATACTGAAGCCTTTAGAATAGGTAAATGATTTCTCACTCTATAAATATATTTGTCATATGCACATTAATAAATTAATGACTCAGTAGATGTTAAAACACAGTTTATTGTCATAAAACTGTGTCTACAAAATTTTCTGGATTTTTTTTCTCAATATTCCTCAAGTACAAAGACTGCTGCTATGCTTTGTTTCATAATTAAGTTGTGTAAAAAGTTACAATAATGATTAGGTTGACTAAAGTTTATATGTGAATTGTTTCAATCTAAAATTGATGTAGTGATAGAAGGTGTGCTAGGCATTACTATCAGCTGTAAAATTCTTAAAGTTAACAGTATTAATTTTTGTGATGTGTTACTCATTATATATGTTTGTTCTTTGGAAAAGTATTTAAGTGAAATAAAAAAATTTAGAAATAATGTGGATTAAACAATATGGAAAAGATTTTTGGGTTAGGTGACAGTTGGAGCCACTTTGTGCATTTTTGCTGGGTCTGATCTTGCTTCAGTATTAGAAACTGAGAAAGAATGATATTAACATGCTATCAGTTGAAGACTTTCTTCTAAATACGTACCAAAAGTGACCAGATTGAAGAAAACCAATGAAAACTGGAAAACAGCTGTCCTTACTGAGAAGCAGCTAAAATACTATGTAAATTAAGTAGAGTAAATTTTGGCTGAATCACAGGAAATGTAAACTATATCACATGTTCTCATGATTGACATCATGGAGGAGTAAAATTCTAACGATATTTCAGACAATGAAAGCCTCAAAATGAATATAAAATGATTTTTTTCTCTGTTTTGGGATAAATACCAGGTAAAAGAGAACTTTATGCAAAAAGAAAAGATCAGTAAACTGGAAAGAAGAAAAAAATGTAGTATAGGAGCAATAAAAATATTTTACTATATAAAGAGCAGAAATTGTTCTTAAGAGTAAATATATATTTATTTTTTAAATTGCATTGCTATTGAACACAATATATTTTTAAAAGTATCTACTTTATACTTTGAATAAAATTCAAAAAACATAGACTTTGTGGGAAACAAATTAAAGATGTGACAAAAAACAAAGCCTAAGGCAAAAGAAGAACTAACTGACATAAGAAAAGACTATAAATTAACTGATATTAAAACTGGTAATAACATAATTTTAAGTAAAAATTGTACGTGAAAGACTCTGGACAACACAGGTTTGAAAGACACAAGTCCATTTGTATATATTTAAAAAAAAATAAACACTGTAAATGTATTTGCTCTTCCTATGATTTCCTTAAAAACGTTTTTTCCCTCTAGCTTAGTTCATTGTAAGAATACCGTATATAAAACATATAACATACAAAATATGTGTTAATTGGCTGTTTATGTTATTGGTAAGGCTTCTGCTCAACAGCAGGCTATTAGTAATTTAGTTTTTAAGGAGTTGAAAGTTATACATGGATGTTTGACTGTACAAGGGGTCAGCGTCCTTACCCCCCAAGGTTGTTGATGAGTAAATTGTAATTTCCATTGTAGATGAAACAGATCAGTAATTTAGAAGATAAACTTGATACAGTTTCTTAGAATGTAAATCAATATCAATGAAAACAGAAGACCAATAAGAGATAATGGATAAAAACAGTAGAAAAGAAATACAGTCAATACATAAAAGAAAAATATATTATAGGAAGTAAAGAAATTTATGACAGATCACAGAATAAAACAGAAGAAACTTTTAATAAAAAGAGATGAACACTTAGACATACTTTGATGAATTAAGAATATTTTAAAGAAAATAAAATATATTCTATAAGCATTTATGTAGGAAAAAAAACAATGCCTATAAGGAAACAATTTCAAACTGAATAAAGGAATTCAATTGAAATAATAAATCCCAGAAAACAGTGATAAAAACATAAGGATATGAAGAAAAAATCCAAAAAGTTTATAAGAAAGTAAATTATACTTTAGGTGTAATAGCAATACATATATATATACTTTCAAAAGTATAAGGGTTTAGAAAAAACATTATTAATATTTCCATACTTTTTTTTTCTATACTAGAAAAGATACTAGAATAGACTGAGAAATGCATCAAACGAAAAAATGAAAAAAATGGCATAAACAAAGGCTAATATTGAACACTAAACAAGGTTAAAAATAGCTTTATAATATTATAATATGGCTAAATAACTTAATGGATTTATTAATAAATTTTAAAAGAGAAAATATAACAGCAAAATTAATATAATTACATTATCAGAATCTAAAATATATCTCATGTCAATGAAATATTGAAATTTACAAAAAAATAAATTATGTTGTTTTATACTTTTCATGTGGGAAGTCAACAGAAATGTACTAGATAATTAAAAAGAATAATTTTGAAAAGTTTACATTAAAAGTAACAATTAGTAGAATAATACATTTTCCCAATTTCTAAAGCACAAAAGAACAAATAAAGTATCCCCATAGAGAAAACAGTGATAGGAACCAAAAAGAAAACAAATAATACAAGTTGTCACTTATTGTGATAATAAAATAAATCAGTGCCATATGTATTTAAACTCACCTTATCTTACTACTCTTTGTGCCTTACCTCCCAACCCCACCCCACGCACATTCTGCATTATTTAATGGGTTTTGCTGTCTCTAAATGGATTTTAGAACGATGGGATAATTAAAAATATGTGAAAGATTATTTCTATAGACATCTATAAAAAGCCACACCCAACTTATAGGTTGGACTTTTAGGACACTCTAGATAAAGCACATGTTACTACATGTTACTACATGGTGAAGTCAGAAATGTCACTCTTTTTCTTTTCTTTTTTCTCTTTTTTAAAGCCTGTATTTCAAGTGGAGAGTCATGTGAGTAATTAACAAAGTCTGGATGGATTCTTCTCAATCTAACTCCAACTACTTTATAGTTGTTATATTTTCCATTATTTTTATCACATTATGAAATGTGATAGGATTGTCAATCAATTTCAGCCTTTGTAGAATGTGGTTTAATCTTTTCTTTTTTTTGTACATGTCATCTTAAAAAGCTACAATGATAACTGCTCAACACTTTGAGGAAAATAGATTTTTATTCCAGAGTTTGATTTTTAGTGAATCAAAATACTAAATATTAGAAAGAAAGAGAAGAAATAAAATGTAGCACAGTCATCTGAAAATTATATTAAATAACTATTTTTGATTAAATAAAAAAATTATAGGCCATTTTGTAATCTGGATAGTCTTTTAAAGTATCGAGGAAAAAAAGTTGAATCAAGAACATTGAATTCGTATACAAAACATTTTGTAGTAAATATAATGGTTTGGAGCTTAGAGGAGAGTGTTCAATGATAAGAGTGGTTGCAACATGTGATAGTTAATAGACATAAAGTTACTATTAATATTGAAAAGTATCCTTGGAATTATTTATCTTAAATTCTTATCATATTCTTGCTTTTATATAAAATGTCTTTTTCTTTGTTCATTGAAATATATGATTGTGACTTTCACATATCTGTTATCTTCTGTTTTCAAAATTATTTTTTTTCCTGTTCCTTCAACCCTAGCTGACATTTTTATTTTCCAAACACCTCTTCTTTGAAATCAGTGCTTCCTGTGAGTAGGCCAGAGTCTCCATTCTTCACAGATAAAGGTCCCACACTCTGGCCTGACCTCACATTATCTTTCCAAGTGCAATCTTCAATTCTCAAATTAGCAGAATTTTTTTCTATAGTCTAAAATTAGATTATACTTTATTATTTTTATCCTCCACATCCGCGTTCAAAGAATGTACTGAAACCATATTTGTTAATTTATTAATTTTATCCAGATTTCAGAATGACATATTACTAGTTGAGATGCAAAAATTACTTTTAATATTCCCTTAAAATTTATAAGTAGCAGGTACTACATTTAAAAAAGCTTGAGTTATTCTACTTATAGTTATTAAACTATGAAATGCTCTGCAGAAAAGCCAAAGGTGTAGGTGTAGCGATGTATAATGTCACTGTAGGTTAACGATGAAATAGATCTCTTCCACATTTTCAAGAAAAGCATTTGTGAAAAGATGTATTGCTCCAAGTTGGAAATCTATATTCTGTGACAGCTGCTGACTAGTAATGAGATCTAATGAGCTGTCTCTTTATTGGAAAAAAAATAACATTTGCAATAACAACCCCTTTGCAAATTGTAAAAGAGTATGGGAGTGCAGATATAACCCCAAGTTGATAGGGGTATATTCATGTCAATGTCATTTCAATTCAAATCTAAGGTACTGTACACTCATATCTACTCCTTTCCCCCCTAATAGCCTGTGGCTAAAAATTTAGTTTCTTTCATGTAGTATTAACATAACATTTATGCCAATATTATCATAGTAAACTTTAAGATAATTAAGTTTAAACAATGATAAGCTTTTCAGATTTCATTTCCAAGTCCACAGAAAGTTTTTGTTCTTTTTCATTGTTGTGTTCAGCTAATATTCAGGGTTCATTATTTGACATTATTATACTAACACATGACTTGCCCCTTTTTCATCACTCCATAACCCCCAAACATACACATAAAAGAGCCAACTGTGATCAGTACTGCAGTAAAACTTCTGAAAACCGACAGTGGTTTACATTATCTTGGAATACCACCCCCCAGGCTCAAATTAAAATAATTTGAAAGTAGTGGTAGTAGCAAAGATAAAATTCATTTTGGTAACATAAAAAATCTAATATTTCACATAATAAAAATAAGGGTGCTATCAAAACGTTGCCAATAAATGCAATTTAAAGAAATTACTGACCATTGACTCACAATTAAATAATAGAAATTTGAATGCATTGAAACACATATAGTTCTGAAGCAATAATTTTTATGACTTCCAAAATGTACCAGTATCTCTTATGCATTGGTAATGATTTCCTACATGCAATGTATCTTTTACTTTTTCTCTCCTGTTATAGGAGAAAGGTCTTCATTATTCTTAAAGTTAATTATTCCTGCTGTTCTCCAATTCTCATTATATCAACTTTTTTTCTGGGATCTTTATACTTCACCTCCTCATTTTCCTGTATTTTCAACATAGTCTTATCTATAAGCTCTCATATTAGCTCTTAATTACACTTAAATATATCCTGTTAAACAAAACAAAACAGAACAAAACTTTTACTCTATTCTTTCAAATCACAAAAATACCTTTGGAAAACAAACTCCATAATTCCTGTTTTTACATTCATCCTTCTCATTCATTCTTCAGTGTACTCCTCAATTTACTGATATTCCTTTCTCCAAGAAAGTCTCCTCTCAATTCACTTTAAATATATAACTTTTGGGATTTCACAGTCAGATTAGACAGTTGATTACTCTCTGACTTGGCTTTCAAATCAGCATCCTCTCCTGATTGTCTTTCTCCTTTATTTTTTCATTTTCTTTAATTGTATTTTCAGAATCTTTCTTGTTGTCTCATCACCTAAATGTTGTTTCTTCTTAGGATCCTATTCCAGGAACTCTTCTCTCTTCATTCTTCAATTTTTTCTCAGAAAGCTCTCGTGAACTCTCACCAATTACCATCCAAGTACTGATGAACTCCATCTCCCCAGATGAGAGGTATTTCCAAAGCACCAGTATAAACTGAAGTAATGGGCATATAAGTGACTCAATATATTCAGCTCTACTTTGTTTATAGACATCTTTTTCTCAACAATGTCCTCCAGGATTTTCAATGTTAATGAACGCTTCCATAACCCAATTAGTTTCTCAAGACAGAAGACTTGATTATTTCTTAAACTCAATACTCTCCCACATCAATAAAATCACTAAATTCTGCCAGTTTAAACTCCCAGATGTCTCCCATATTTGTCAGCTCTCTTGTCTATTCCACAACCATAACTGAGCTGACCAAAAAATCACCTCTTATACAAGTTGTGGATCAGCATGATAACTATGTCCTCCTCTGGTTCAGTGACCATATGGAACCAAAGTGATCAATCCAAACACAAACCTGATAGTGTCATTTACTATCTTAAAGTTATTCTATTATTTTTTGTGGCTTTTAGGCTTACATCCATATCTTTAACTTGGTTTTATACTTCTTCAGCCTTCCTCTAGCTCTGTCACTTTGTTCCTGGAAAATCACACGCCATCCTTGCAAAGGTCTACTTGCATCCCTTTCACTTAAGCATGAGTTGACCCATCATATTCACCTAGAAAAATAAAAGTAATTACAGAAAAAAAATGTTGAGTGCCTACTGTACCAGACTATAGACTCTACCTGTGTTATTTCATGTAAACATGACAACTATGAGAGAAGCATTATTTCACCCATCTTACATATAATGAAAATGGAGCTAAAACGAATAACTTGCTTAAGTATATGTGGCTAGTATTTGAACAGGAATTTAAACCTACTTCTTGCCAGACTCTAAATTCAGAACAATGTTACTTTCTTTGGAAAGCTTTTTTATTAGATTTCATAATTTGTAGTGTGTGCCTTATTTGTGTTTATCCAGAGCAGCCAATACTTTCATTAACATGACATTTATCACTTTGAAATGTAGTTATCTATTTAATTATTAGTGTCCTCGCATGAGGCCTTAAGATCTGTAATGTCTATTTAATTCACCATTGTACTTCTACAGAACTGTTCTTGGAAAAGTATAATTACTCAATAACCAAGCTCTGAGATATCCAGGAGAAAGCACCAAGTCAGCAGGCCCTGCCTGTTCTTCTCCTACCCAAATCCTCCACTTGATGTTTAAGAGCAAGGGAAAATTTTGCAATTAATTGACCCTTTTCCTCATCAGGCACTATGTGGGTGTTCACTGTTGCTCAGCATTCCTTGCTCTTTTTTCTAGAAACAACACCCCTCTCTCATCTGTGGAATTCTTTCTTCACTATACGTAATTCTCATGCAGCTGCCAAACAGAATAGTCAAACTGCTTGACCACAGAGTCAAGGAAGTGACCAAAATCTAGCCAACCACACTACTCATTTTCTTGACCACCCATTTTGGCTCTGGATGTGCATATAATTTATGCCAGTCTAATCAAAATCTAATAGCTACATAATAAATAGAAAAGCTCTCTGCATCATTTAGAGTTCTAATAGAATCATTGTAATATCCTTAAAGGAAAAATAAATCTTTTAAAGTATGTCTCATAGCACCAGAGTTTGGTTTGAAGGACATACTACCAAGAAAAATCCCCAAACCACAGTGCAAGACTACTCCAGTAGACACCTCACAGAAGCCTACTTTACATTTCCCAGAACAGGTTTGAAAAAGGTTGGCACTCAGTACATAATCACTAAGTATCCATGACCCAATGTATGCCATAATCCACCATATTGCCCCAGAAATCCAGAATCTATGGTTCCCAGTGTAACCAAAAAAAGATTCTTTCTCAAATCTGTTTCTCCATGTTGCTCCTTTCTGAAGTAATATTTTTTGTTTTATTTTGCAGAAGTATACATTCTTGATAAAAACTTGCTTCAGGGGAGGTTGGGAAATGAGTCTTCAGCTTTTATCTCAGAGATATAGGACTTATAAATATGAGAAATTCCCCAGAAATAAGCAAAGATGTTGTTTTTATTATTATACATTATTACTATTGAGTTTTTATTTTCACAATTCTGTGTAGCAACTAAGCATAATCATCACTAAACCCTTTCTTTCTTATACAAGATTACTAAATGTTAGGATGATTTAAGTATATATGTACCTGTAGCCACCACACTGCCTCCCTAATACTCAAAGGAAGCCATGTACAGTAGGAGATATTGAGCCAATATAGAGAAAGAGAGAGAACACAAAAGAGAGCTAAAGACATCATTTAGCTCTGGAATTCTTAGGCTACACTATCCATGGTTTACACACACACAAACGCACACACTTCTTATATTAGTTTGACTTGTAAATGTATCTCTTGCAGACAGAAATGTCCTAACTAATAAACGTATTTGTGATAGTTAATTTTATGTGTCATCTTGATTTGGCTACAATGTCCCAAAAATATTTGGTCAAACATTATTTTGGGAATTTCTATAAGGCTGTTTTAGATGAGATTAATATTTAAATAAATGGAAAGCAGATTGCCTTCCATAATGTGAGTGGTGTTCATCCAATCAATTAAAGGGCTTAGTAAAACAAAACATGACCTTCCCTGACCAAGAAGGTATTCTTCAAATGAATTACCTTTATACTTGGACTCCAGCTCTTCCCTGGGTCTTCAGTTTGCTGGCCTACCTACTCCATTAGTTTTGGACTTGTCAAGTCTCCACAATAGCATGAATCAATTTTTTAAAATAAATCCCTCTGTGTGTGTGTGTGTGTGTGTGTGTGTGTGTGTGTGTGTGTGTATTGTGATGGTTAATTTAATGTGTGAACTTGACTAGGCCATAATTTGCTGAGATGTTTGGTAAAAGATTATTTTGGTTGTGCCTGTCAAGATGTTTTAGATGAAATAAACAATTAAATTTATAGGCTAAGGAAAACAAATTACCTTGTACAATGTGTATGGGAGGCTGCTATAATCAACTGAAGACCTGAATAAAACAAAAAAAAGGCTGACCTTACCCCCAGTAAGAGAGACTTCTTCTTGCCTGATGGTTGGAAATTTCAGGATCAAGGCACTGGTAAATCAGTGTCTGGTGAGAACCCACTTCCTGGTTCACAGACAATTGTCGTTTTGCTGTGTCTTCACATTGCAGAAGAAGCAAGAAAGAGCTTTGGGGTTTCCTTTATGAGGGCATTAATTTCATTGATGAGTTCCACCCTCATAACCTAATCACTTCCCAAAGGCCCAACTTCCAAATATCGTTCAATTGGGTATTATGTTTTAGCATACGAACTTTTGGGGGAAACAAATATTTAATCTATAGCTGCTTTTTATCTTATGTCTCTAATTGGCCCACTGCTGACACAACTAGTCAGTTCCATTGTCCAGAGTTTATATCTCAAACCAAGAAATAATGCCATCAAGTATATCTACCCTAGACTCCTAATCAGGTACACTATGAGTGATCAAACTTTAAGTCTAGCTGAAGGGCGACTATGTGACTAATGCAAATTGTTTAGAAAATAAATAGATGCTTCGGAATTTCTAAATTTTTCTACATCAGAATTGTTCTGTTTTACCAGTTACATAAGAGTTTTTTTGCATTTGTGACTGTGGCCTTATTATGTGGCATATGACATGAGGCTGATGGGAAGCTTAAGTGCATGCAAACAGAAGTAAAATTCTTAGAAAATGTCTTCTGTCATTTGTTACCTTAAACGGTACTTATCACAAAAGTGTCAACATTTATGTGAAACATTTGCTCTTATTTTTAATTTATGCAGTTATTTATATTTTTCCATTTTATAAATATTTTGGGAGAACCCATGAAATATCTGAAGGTTTTTTTTTGAAAAGAGTCATTTTAACTCCAGAATAAGTTTATGAACTAATTTTTAATTAGAGCATCCAATAAAATTCATTAAATATATTACAAATTATTTCTCAAATCCCAGAGTTCAATCTCATTCTATAAAAAGAATTTGTTGAAACATTTGAAAAATACTGAAAATATATTGTAAAGTCAAATGTCTCATTTGGTAGTTCGGGTTTCTTATGAGCATAAAATTAGAGTAGTTTATCAAGAGTGAATAGGGTAGATGGACAAGGTTCAGTAGATAACGCAATTATATTTAATTTACAGGTTCAGTTTTGTAATATATATAAATGTGTGTATATATATGTATATATATGTGTGTGTGTATATATATATGTATGTACACACACACACACATATGCATATTATTCAAACCTAGTCTGTCTGACAGAGCCTGGGTTCACTCTTAGCCACAATGTTAAGCTATGCACTTGAGTCAGGTTATTTTTGAAAGACTGAAGCATCAAGATCCTTTAGAGGATACAACGTTTTGAAAGGTACAAGTGTTCCCCTACCTCCCAACTAAGGGGAGTGTAAAAAACAAAATAGCTGAGATTCAGGTAAGTTTGTTTGTGGGTTTCCTAATCTTCAAACTAAAGGACTCAAGAGATCTAAAGTAATAAAATGGTAAATATGAAAGGGAATGAATAATTTTTCTCACTCAACCTCTATGAATGGCATAACAGATGTTTCCTAATGCAAGGTGGTGAAAGCTGCTAACTCTTAGGTACCACACGGGAAACCAAAAGACTAGGAATGTTGTTGGACAATCTTGAGTGGGTGTTTCAATAGAAAAAAAAATGCAAAAGACTGTTCTCTCTTCTTGACAGAAAAAGAGAAAAGAGATCAGTTGGCTTTTACAAACTCACTATTAATTTGCAGGTATATTGGGGCGGGTAGGACATTGGGGATAATGTGAAGCTAAAGCAGACTGGTGATGGAAAGAAAGTTTCTCTGTTTTCTTTCTTTGGAAGGAAAGGAGATTTGGATTCTCGGTATGAGGTGATAAAAGCAGAATCAACTTTTGATGGAGGGACAGTCTCCAGCAGCAGCATCTTCAGCACCAGCTGCAACATTTATAAAACAAAGCAGCTTGAGATCACAAACTCTCCACACATCTAGTCAGTGGTTGGCACTGCTGTTTGGTTCTGAATGCTATTTTGAATTGGAACAGTGGATGAAAGAAAAGACTTCTTTCTCTTGAATGGAGATGAAAAAGATTGCACTTGGGCATTCTTTCTTTCCTTTTTCTCCTGAAGTTTGTTCCTAGGACAAACTTGATTAAAACAAACAAACAAATAAACATGGGACTTGAGAGTCTGGGGCAGTTAGTTTTCAACTTAGTTTAATTCCCAACATAAATAATTACTAAAGGAAAAGAACTGTTTAGGAAATTCAGGAGACTTCTTAATTAGGATATTGCATTAAATATGTTTTGGGAATTTATGTTACTCTATTTAGAACTGTTCAGGCAATTTGCATATGATGTTAAAACTAAAAGAATGGAAACACACATTAATTTTTTCACTTTCCCTATGTGTTGGGGCTAGGGTCTAAAGTCATAGAGATGGATAAATCACTAACTCTTCTCTCAATGAGTTCATGGATTGGTGAGAAACTTCAGTACATAAATAACTGATGATAGAATAGCATTATCATGTACTAGAAGGTTTGAGAAAATACCATTAAAGCCTGACACAAGGATGAACTTAGTTTGCTTGAGGTGTCATGCTTTAATGAAGCTGAGAGATTAGTTTGTGCAGATGGATAACATAATCAAGACCTGTCTGATACATTTCTCTATTTTCTTAACTCAAGATTTAGAGTGAAAAGCATCAGAAATATTTACCAGTAGAACTTTATTTTAGTTATTCCATACCTACTTCTATTATTCATGTAAACTCCAGTTAGAGAGAGAAATAAGAGAGAAAGTCCTGAGAACTTTGGAAGCTTGATTTTGACAGAGTAATTTTTCATTAATTCATTTAACAAAAAAAATATTTGTTTAATTCCTGGTATATGCAAGCATGTTAAGGATTGAGACTACATCAGCGATTTAAAAGAATCCTCCCTCCGTATGCCTCCTTTCATGGAACTACATTCTAATAAGAAACAAAAAGTTAAAAATACATATTAATACAGGGCGTGATAAAATATGACCATTACCTCTATGCAGAGCACTATAGTAGAAAAGGGCATAGTGAGTACTGATAAGTGTATGAGAAGTGTTATTTTATATAATATTATTTTGTATTAGGTGATATTTGAGTAGAGACCTGAGCGAAATGAAAGACTGAGTATGAAAATTTCTGGGGAAGGGCATTTCAGAGAAAAGGAACAGCATGTGCAAAGGCTGTGAGTGGGAAAAATTCTCATTAGTTTCAAGAACAGCTAATGTGGCTGGGAGAGAGTGACTGGGCAAGTTGTAGAAAGTGAGGTCAAGGATATGAGGATTAAGGTCATATTAGGTCTGGCAGGACACTATAAGGGGAAAGTCATGGTAGGAACTTGGGCAATATTACTCTGAGTAGGATGATTGCAGCATAACGCTTAAATAATTAAACACTACTAATTCTCCTGTAAATTGCTTAGCCCAATGAGCCAATGAAACTCTTTAATCACGTCCATGAAAAACTTTCGTTTAGATTGATTGGTTACAAATCCTACTTCAGGAAGCAATCTCCAGAGTAAGACATCCTCATTGAAATCAGTAAGAAACACTTTTAATTTTACTATCTGGAGCTATTATACTGAATATTTAAAGGGCAGATTAAAACCCAAGGAATCAGTAATTAGTAATTAATTAGGTTATAGGAACATAAACACCAAGGTCATCAGCTCAAATCAAAGTTGTGGAGAAATAACTGTTAACATCTGAAAGCACTCCGATGGAAATTATGGAATGGAGGACATTCTCCATGTTTTCTTCCTGTCAAGAAGCATTTATATGCACAAGACAAGAATGACCCTGCTTTTGATATTCAATGGTATGCCTGCAGGAAGCTTTTTTGTAGATGCTAAGGTTAAATGAATCTGGAAATTGGCGTATTGGGTCAGGGAAAACACTTTAGCACAACACATAATCAAACATTTTCTAAAATGGCATTAGAGTGTGTGCTCCCTAGTTGATTCTAACCCTCATTATGCAAAATGCACTGAAAAATGTAATGCAGAACATGATGATTTGATTATGTAACAAAACTAGTTAAATGTTTTCATTAGCGGCATAATATTTTTGCACAATAAAGATAATTGAGTGTTGAAAATGTACTAATTCATTTAATCCCATGAGGCAAAAAATAATACTGAGGGAAATAATATATTGTTAGGGACTGATTAGTAGAGCACAAAGTGCAAATTCTTCTTGCTAATAGGTGTAATTTCAATTTAGAGCACGCTATGGAAAAAAATTCAGCCATTTTACTTTACTTGTTGAATTATTTAAAGTTTAAAAAGTGGTTAAACTTTCCCTTCTTATAAAGTTCAAACAGTGTTACCAATTGGTTAGAACAGCAGGAAATAGTCTTTTACTCTTTGTCCACATGGAGAAGTAATACACGAGAGAGTGTGTGTGTGTGTGTGTGTGTGTGTGCGCGCGTGCGTGTGTTGAAATAGTTTCATGTGAACAATTTAATCCAATAAATTAACTATGACCTTTGGATGGGTATTTATCTGATCTGAGTGAGCATACTGTCTGATGTTATAAAAAAGAAGCAAACAAAGATATTAAAATCCTTCAGAATAACAATTGATTTTTTTTTTATGTTTCAGCAAATACTAAAATGAAAGTAGTTGGGTAGTCAGTATTATATAAGTAGAAGTCCTTCTATTGAGTGAAATACTTATATCTTATTCATACTACTGCAAAGATCACAGTCTTTATACTGTTAATTCTGTTAGTAATGTGGCTAAATTCTTGTGAGAAAGTCCTCTTGTTTGCAATACTGGTTTCTCTTTCCAGAAATATCTATATACCTATTTTCATAAAATTTCAGTTAAAAATTCAAACAGATATTTAGATATTTAAGAGGGAGTCACAAAATGATTCTGAAATTCATTTCAAGAAAGCAATGTATGAGAATAGACAAATAATATTTGAAAATGAATAATACAATGCTATAATAATTTAACAATTTATTCCAGAGGGAACAAAATTAATATTGAAGAAGGTGGTATTTCAAATCATTGTAAAAAGTAGAGACAAGGCCATGGCTGATATTGGCAGAAAAAGGAAAAATTAGATGCTGACCAAGTCAGCCTTAAGATTCCCCTCAGCTTCACTAACATTTAGACAGATTTCTTCTTGACTATAGGCCTTTTCTTTGAGCATTCACTAGAAAATTTGTACTTGGAAATTCTCTCTCTGTTCTTTTGAGACGTCAATCTTCTACAACCCAAGAATATCTTCTCAAGAACCTAGGAGTAATCTTTTTGAGATATAAACAAGAAAGACAGGGATTCTATTTCCCAGAATGTGGGAGGGTAGATGCCAAACTTCGGTAAGAACTAACAAACACTAATGTCCTAAGCCTTTTTCCTGCCTTGTAAATGTTATTTTAATATATTTTATTTCTATTATTTGTAAAATAAAAATCTTACCTAGTGCAATGGTTATAAAGTTTAACTAAAATAATGCATATGATTAAATATTTATTTAAAGTGTTAGATGAATACTACTACCTAAAATATTTTATAAAATATGCATAAGAATGAGACCTGCTGAATCACAACAATTGAAAATGGAATTGCAATTAAAAAACAAACAAACATGGGACTGCATTATGAGAACAGATTTGAGATAAAGGGTTATCAGTTCAATGATGAGTAACAGATTAAATAATCAATACAATATAGCATAATAGAGTGAGAGTTTAAGAGATGCTGGGTATGGAGATTTCTTTTGAGGTTAACCTTGATTGCTGTATGTGTTTTATCAGGCAAATATAGTGAAAAGATTTTAAAAGGAGAAGAAGAAGAAAAGAAGAACATTTTAAATCTTTATGGAGTGCTATTAGCAAGTTATTTCTTTTGTTTGTTGTTTTCTTTCATCTTTTCTCTTTTCCTCTTTTCCTTCCACAAAATTGTATAGGATGCCATATATATACTGGGCTATGCATCTGTCAGAGCTATTAAGAGAATGAGCAAAACAGATTCTATTTTCTCATAGAGCTTGCATTTTATAGAAGACAAGCAGCAAACAGATAGATCCATAAATGTATGTGTGTGCATATGTGTGTGTGTGTGCGTGTGCATGTGTGTGTGTGTAGGCATTATTAAATGCAATGATGAGGAGTTAATGGTAGAGAATAATAGTATCTTCTGCTTTAGAAAGGCTATCCTCTGGTCAAAGGCTACCTCCTTGTCCTTAAATAAAGAGAGAGAAAGAGCTATGCGGAAATGGGAAGAGTAGATTGGGTATAGTATATATCAGGTGATAACATTTAAAAATGAGGGCCTACTTGTCTTGTTCACCTAAATTCAAGGATATCAGAACAGCTGAAGTGATATGAAGAGGAGACTGAGTAGTGAAAGATGAATTTGGAGTGGCAACCAGTAGCCAAATGATATAAAGTACCACAGAATATGAGATAGAATTGTGATTTTATTCTAATAAGGGAAATTATTAGAGGGTTTGGAGAAGAAAAAGACATAATTTTACTTAAATCTTAAAAAGATCACTCTAGCCTTGCACCCCCATCTACTTACTATCTTTCTAAGCCTCTCTTGGTCCTTCTCACTCTGTCTCTGAAAGGAAAACACACTCTGTCTGTGGAGTGTTATCCTTTTCTAATAAACCTTCCTTTTGACTCAAAAAAAAAAAAAATCACTCTGACTGCTGTATAAAGAATAATTTGTATAGAATCAATAGCACCTGTGAGTAGGGTTGTTTAGGGTAAAGATAACATTATTTATATTTTTCAAAATGTTTTTGGGGCATATGAGTATCTTTCATTGTACCTTTATGTGTCATTAGAATATTATATATAGGATACATTTTTAAGTCACCAAAATAAATTTGTTTTAATAATGACACTAAGATATTCGAAAAGAGGATAATAAAAATATCATGAAGACTTTTAATTCTTTAAATAGTTGAATGCATTATTAAGCTAAGTGTGCCTTTTGTGATCATGTAAGAGCATATAGCAGCTATCATAGTTTAATGTGAAAATTATAATTTTTTAGTGTGATATATCTTTTAAAAATTTTATATTAGTTTCAGGTATACAGTACAATGTGTTAGACATTTATATAATTTATGAAGTAGCCCCCTCAATTTCTCTAGCACTCATCTGGCACTACACACAACCGTTACAAAAATATTGACTGTATTCCCTATGCTATACTCTAAATCCTCATGACTGTTTTGTAACTACTACTTCTTCATCTCTTCATCTTTTTCACCCATCCCCCAAACCCCCACCCCTCTGGCAATTACCAGTTTGTTCTCTGTATCTGTGAATCTATTTTCATTTAGTTTGTTTGTTTCTTTAGTTCCTTAGATTCCGCATATAAGTGAAATCATATGGTATTTATCTTTCTCTGCCATATTTCACTCAGCATAATACCCTCTAGGTCCATCTATGTCATTACAAATGGTAAGATTTCATTTATTTTAATGACTGAGTAATATTTCATTCTATATATGTAATATAACTTCTTCTGATTGTCTTTTGAGGGGCACTTAGGTTGCTTCCATATCTGAGCTATTGTGAATAGTGCTGCTGTGAACATAGCTGTGCATATATCTTTACAAACTAGTGTTTTAGTTTCTTTGGATAAATACCCAGAAGTATAATTACTGGGCCAAAAGTTAATTCTATTTTTAATTTTTTGAGGAAACTCCAGACTGTTTTCTATAGTGGCTGTACCAATTTGCAATCTCACCAACTGTGTACAAGGGTTTCCTTTTCCCACATCCTCACCAACACTTGTTTTTTGATTTATGGATGATAGCCATTCTAATAGGTAAGAGGTGATATCTCATTGTGGCTTTAATTTTAATTTCTTTGATGATTAGTGACCTTGAGTATTCTTTTCAAAATTATAATTTTCAAAATATCAAAAGTATAAAATCATTGATGTAATCAAATGAATATAAATGTATACTAAGAAAATGTTAATTTTTCATATTGAATTTTGAAATAAATAATATGTAAGAACCTATTATCAAAAGAGAAGATTTTCAAATTACATGTGAAATATACTTTAAAGATATCATTAATAATAACATAAAATTAAGAAAATTTCAAGAAAACCTAGATTGGAAAATATGGGGATCTACCCAGGAGCTCTTGATGTAGTTAAAAAGAAGTTATTTCATTTCAGTCAAAGGTGATATGATGGTTATCATTTTTGAACTGCCTATTATCTTCCAGACACTGAACTAAGCATATTATATGCATAAATTATTTGCAATTGAGAATAAATTGTGGTCACTTACAACTGAAAAATTAGGCTATTTGTTTCATATCAGTTATAGGTATGTAACCAATTCTTAATTGGGAAAGTAAAAATATGATTTATCAGGTTGGTTTTGAACTCATTAAAGAAATAATAAAATATCATACCTTCCTATTGTCCTGGAAAGAAAGAGCTGGAAAATATTTAGCTGTAATGGTAAAGAAAGAACTTATACACTACAGCTTTATATTTAATTTGTGTATTTCCTGTAGCTGCCTAGCAGGAAATGTGTGTATTACCTAATTGGGAAGATGTCCACCAGCAATTACATCAGATGAAATCCATGGAATCTAGCAATCACAGCAGATTAGATTGAGTAAATGGATACTTAATAAGTACTTCTTAATGATGATTATGATAATGATGACCATACTAAGAGTGTTTATGTGACAGTAAGAGTGAATAAAAGACTATAAGACTATTCCCAACCTTTTCAAACTACATTTGTAATACAACTGTCTGCATTCCAAGTTTACAGTGAGAAAGCATCTTTCTCAAGGTCTTTTATATGACAATATGTCAGATATTGATAAATGAACTAAACAAGTTATAGCAGCATACTTTAGCTAGATGTCATACAAAGGACAACTAAGAGTGATCATAATTTTCTTCTGTAAAATACATTTCTACAAGATCTAAAATTAAATTATAAACATTCAATAACTTCACCTCCTAGAGTCAAAGAACAGGCCATTATCTCCAGAACTGAACTTCAATTGTATTTTACACAATAAGAATCCACCTATAGAGCTTAAGTTAAATGTAGAGTAGGGAAAGAAGAGTTAGTTTAGAATAAAATAAATCAAAAGGTCATCTAAATGAGATTTTAAATATTTCTCTTAGAAATCAAAAGATAAGTTGCCATTTTAAATAAAAAATGACCCACTTAATTACAATTTCAATTGTAAGTAATTTCTAAAGGGTAATCAATGTCATTCTTTTGATACTATAATTTTTGATGATTAATATAATCTTGTACACTTTTAGTAAGCAGGGATCATATATAGAATCATGTATGGAAATCTAGTACTAAGTGCTGCAGAGAAAAAAAAGAACTGATACTTCACATTAATACTGTAAACAAAATACTAAATTTAATAAGAAATATTAGTTAGATTTAAAATGTTTAGAATAAAATAATGATCTAGAAGAGTTCAGATTTTTTTAATGTTTCATAATAAAACATGAAAAAACATGGAGTTCTAGAGTGGAAAAATTAACTTGATCTTTTTTTAGTAGAAATGAAAATTTTTAGAGGTCTGTATAGAACTTATGAAAATGGATGTTTGCAATCCTCATGTATGTATATTTCTGTGAATTTTTTGTTTTATGTACTAGTGAGTTTTATTATCTTGGAGTATGCTTTTGCAAAGAATTTTTTTTATCATTTCAGTAAATAGGAAATAAAATGAAGTCTAATATTTAAACATTGCTAGACTAGAAAATAGGGGCCAAAGATACTGCTAATTTTTGGAGGAAATTATCACATTTTATTTACTTATCTAAGCATTTTACTTTCTGTTAATTCATTAAAAATCTAATATATGAACTCACTGTGAAACTTCTGTCTTTTTGTATAATTAGTAGTAATTTATCTCTTTCCCAACTGTAATTTCAAAACTGTAACTGCTATGTGAGGTAACTTCTTTATTCATTATAATATTATAGGCAGAAGGGTTTTAGCACTCGTGGCCATTTTTTTCATTCATTTCTGTAATCTCTCATAGGAGTTGCTGGCCCTGCATATGCATGTAGTCTTCCTTAACATTCCTACTATAAACATAACCTTTATGGTTTATAACATTTATTTTGCTTTAATAACTGAAGTAAACCCCAGGGATTTTTAAAGCCATAGAAGAGGTCTCATACTTTATCACTTTGATTAAATCTCAACTCCTGATCATGGTAACAGGTCACTGACTGCATTCTGGCTTATGGCAGCTGCACAAAAACTCTTTTCTTTTGTGTCATCCTTTCTTTTGAAACCAGTTAGTTTCACGATTGATCTGGACAATGTAAGGTTTTCAATAATATATTTATACTGCGAAGCAACCTTCTTTTAATCTTATATTTTGGAAAGTTGTGCATTCTATGTAGATAACTTTTTAGTCAATGAGAGAGAAGATGAAGCCAGGCCTGGGATGGTTTGTGTACTTTGAAAAGGCACACTCAAATTATAATATTTATATGCATATGATATTATAAAATAAGAGGGTCATTGTTTCATACTACAATCTACAGAACATAAAGCTCAACTAAATTTTCTGTCTTGGTATGGATAAAAATGAAGAAAAATTCTGTGATCTGTGATTCAGATGTTTCTCAATGCAGAGGATTACATCAACATTTGGACACAAAACTATGTTTTTATTATCATTAAAAGATCACTTGGGTTTAAAAGATTACAAATTACTAATGGAATTAGTACTGGGCTATGACAGAGAGCATCAGTAAATATCTAGCCTCTGTATTTGACTATTAGAAAGATGCTGCTAAATTTATTTATGTTCCCAATTTATAAATCATAGATATACATTTGCGAGCACCTCACATAACTTCTGTTGCACCTGATTGCAAGACCTTCTGACACAGTCTGATTTCTGCTAGAAATTGTCTAGTTACAAGAAATGCACTACCTACCAAGGCAGCCCATTCTATATCTGAAATTTCTCCAACTATTTTATTTATTGAGCTAAATTTGCTTCCCTACAACTTCTCCTACTAGTCTCGAGTCTGCCCTCTGGGTCTGTACAAAATTATCTAATCCTTCTTCTCTATGACAACTCTTGACATAACTGAAAATAGCTCTCATGTCTCCCTAATATTTTATTTTCCAGGCTATTTACCCATCACCAAAATAAAATTAACTACCCCTGACCTGCTTCGTCTCAGGATGGTGATGAGAATAAGAAAAGAGAATAGATGTTAAATTGTGTCAGGAATACAAATAAAAATACATGAAATTTATCATGTTATATTTTAAAACTAGTAGGTAGGAAATTTTAAACTTTTAGCTAAAATATCTTTCAGCATAGTATTTAAAAAGTCAATTGTTTATACTTCTGCATTCTTAGGTTGAACAAAATTTGTACTCATGTAGAGTCAGCCAAAGAATTTTAGAACTCAGAATAACTAATAATTAGGGCAGGTGAAACAAGTTAGTGCAGTCTCCAGGAAGGACAGAATATGTTCCTGAGGAGAATTCTCCTATTTTTCAAGCCCAGAGAATTAGAAGAATTGAGCTGTGGAGGCCCCTCTGTTAGGGACAACGTCCCTTATAATATGAGAACTCCAACCATAGGCCCAATTGCCCCAAAATAGATCCCTTGTGTCTTAACAATTTTGAGGTTAAATTACCTCTGACATATGTAGAGTGATTCAGGCCTTGGACTCTGGAACCAGACTACTTAAGTTTAAATTTGGCTATGCCTCTTGTTAACTGTGTGAACTGAGGCAAGTTATTTATCTTTTTGGCCTCAAATCTCTTACCTGAAAATGGGCATAATAATAGTAGTCTATGGTATCAGGTTACTGTAAAAATTGCATAAGTTAAAACACAGAAATTTAATAGCTAGCTCCTAGCTCAATAAATGTCAGCCGTAGTAATGACAATGAATACATGACTGAGGCCAAAATGGGTATCTTCGATCACACACTTATGTTAATTTCTGCATAAGATTATGTGTTGTGACTACAAACAAACAACAGAGTTGGTTTTTCTATTCTTCTTTCCATCCTCAAACTGTGTCACAGAGAGAGAGCTGAAATATGCTCTGGAAATGGCTTATTTATTGGAAAACACATGTCCAATAATTAACTTAAAGGACTATGTTATAGATAATGTTAACCACTTGTTACAATCTCACTACTCAATTTGAGCAGGCCCATTCTTCCTATACCTGGCCAGGGAGCAGATAAATCACTATCCCAGATGAATCACTAGCCCAGATGCTCTAATTCAAAGCCAAATAATAAGGTTCAGTCATATCACAGTCAAAAGAACATTCCAGTCAGTGATGTCAAAGAAATAAACAAGAGTGAAAAACTGTAGACACAACTACAAGATTATTATCCTCATTAATGCTAATTAAAGTTGAACGAAAAGAAAGACAGAGGTATCACGTGTATAAGTTGTTTCACATACATAGGCTTAAGCTAGGATTTTTATTAATAACTCATTCTATTTTCTCTTGACTTCACCTTTTGCTGTATAAATCTCTTCCAAACTACTTTCTAAGTAGAAGAAGCAAACTAGACCATCAGGAATTCTGTTACTTCATTTCCTACGAATTTCTCATTCCAATAGAATCAGAGGGAGGAAGGAGTCCTTTTTGCAGGCCACACTGGAGTGGTGTTT
This sequence comes from Eidolon dupreanum, assembly GCA_028627145.1. Classification (NCBI taxonomy): domain Eukaryota; kingdom Metazoa; phylum Chordata; class Mammalia; order Chiroptera; family Pteropodidae; genus Eidolon; species Eidolon dupreanum. The sequence continues at coordinate 124,689,396 of CM053502.1, read as the reverse complement.
GTTTACTGTGGTCCTTTTTATAAAAGAGATAGGTTACTTGGTTTAGCTGCTATGTGTTGTTGTTTAGCAGTTTTTTCATTTTTATTCTGTTTTATTTTCCGTAAGATCTTCCTGACCAATAGAACTTCTTCTGAATTTTAACTTATATTATTCTCTTTTTCCTACATTTTTGCACCTCTCTAATTTCTTTTCTGGTCTACTTTTCTAACCAATACTGCTCACTCAAAATATAATAGAACCTGGGAAGCAGACTTTTTAATTTTCATGGCTTGGTTTTCTTTCTTTTTTTTCTAATATAAAACTTTATCTTTTTTTCTGTATATTTCTAAATGCTTGGCCATCCTTCTGCTTTGCAAGTGTAGAAGTGCCGTGATGTTATTTCAATCTAGCCGACAAATCTTGGAAACCTAGACAACAGAAGTGAAGTACACCTTCAGTGCAGAATGACAAAGGAAACACAAGTTAGTCCCTGGTAGCCCTTTCTCTTCAGCTTCTCCAAGTTGAGGTGAAATTTCTTACCACTCTTCACTTCCTTTCTCACATTCTGTCTCTTTTAACGGAAACTCCAGGGGCTTTATTAAAGTGGGATGTGAGTGAATAATGTGGTGGAATTGATTTGGCACGTTATGTTTTATTTCAAATCTATGAGTTGTTGATTTAAATCAATCTTCAAATGTTTTAAACTGATATCAGAGAGTGTTGTTTCTTCATATTTAGAGGAGAAATTCTCACAGTTTAGTATAAGTGATTAGCAACTTCCTTGAATCTTTACTCCCATTTTTGAAGGTTATCTTCACCTTCCTGAGTACATCATTCTCAAATGGAAGCTATTTTTTCTCCCTTACTCCGCATGTCTAAAAGCCTGGAGCAGGACAAATTTCATTAAATGAGACTACTTAGTTTCTCCATTCTATAACAAAAGACTCATCATCGATTCTTCTTGTATTCTTTTCATTCTAGGTCTAAGTCGCCATCACTTCCACTGTAACAACATTGGACTTCATTATATTTCTCACCTGGATTTGTTCAGTGATATCTTAAGAGGTCTCTCTGCCTTGTCTCTTTTGTCTTTAGAGCCTACAGTTTCAGCATAAACCATTCACAACTACCTTCTTGTAATTAGCTTTATCCACTATCTTTATTACATATGTAGGCTGTAAAGGATGCCTTGATATGATGAGTGACCTTTGTGAAATGAAAGTTGTGTATTCTGTAAGTCCAGAATTTAGTCTCTAAATCAACACATATACCATAAGAAAGGAATAGGAAAAAGGATGTACTCAGGAAGGTGAAGATAACCTTTAAAAATGAGAGTAAAGATTCAAGGAAGTTGCTAATCACAGAATATTCATTGCCTTTGGTGGGGGCAAGATGTGTTTGACAAAAAAAAGACATGAGGGAATTTCCTGTAGTAATGGAAATGTTTGAAAACTCAATGCATATAGATGTATACATTTGTCAAAACTAGTGGAACCATACACTTAAGATCTGTTCATTTCACTGTTTGCAAATTATATATCAAAAACAGAAACCCTTGAGTTAGAAAAACAGAAGTTGTTTTGCGTTCCTGTAGAGAAGAATGGTGAGAATGAAAAGTCAGTTAAAGCAGCTGTCCACTGAGATAAGAGTGCAAAACATCTTTAAGTCTCTGAGTATACTGTTTCTACTTAGCTAATTGTAGACAGAAGCTCAACAACCTTGACTATAAAGAATCAATCACAGTTACTTGAACTCCCTGTGCAATAATATCTTGATAGTTACCTCTCCTCATTTGGTCAGATATATGAAGGCTTGTGTCATCACCTGACCCTAACTTTCTCAATGGAGTATAAGGAAACAATGATTCATGGGTATCTTGTGTTTACTATACAGTAGATCTTTGTTTCTGAATCATGGTTGTGTTTGAATATCAAACATGTCTTGGGAACTATAGAAAGTGTCTTCCTAAAGATAAAGACTCCCAGAGACATTTTAGGATAGTGAAGTGTGATGGTTAATTTTATGTGTCAGCTGAAGTCTTTTTCCCCTTGCTTCCTTTCCAGGGTAATAAGTAATAATTCTCTGTCTATAGAGGAAGGTAAACAGGTGTACCAGTAGCCATAAAGCTTAGAGTCTTCTAATTTGGCAGTTCCTCCACTGTGGTACAAATTCACTGCATGTGGAAGTACAGATCTTGCCCTCATCATATTGCCCTGTGGGGTTTGGGGTGCTGAGATCCACTATTGCTCTAGCTACTGCTTTCACTGTGAGTAACATGCCATCCGTGTCTCTGGTCTAGGGTCTTGTGTTCTGTCAATGTACAAATATAAAAAGGCAAACTAACATGTTAGCTTATAAATAGGGTAGTCTCACAACTTCACAATTTCAAAACTGACAGAGAGTCTAAATTAATCATATTATAGTTTCTAATGATGTATGTTAGATCCATGAATCAAGACCTAAGTTTTGAAGCCAGGGGGCCCACAGAATCACGAAAAATTTGGGAGATATTTTCAGCCAATACAATGGGAACTATGAAAATTTAGAACTACCTGCCTTTTGAGGAGAAATATATAGCTCTTCAACAGTCTTTACAACATCTCCAAACTTCAAAGATAGCTATTAGTAACTTGTATTATACTGTTTAAGCGCAGTTATTTGTTATCAATTGTCATTGTGACCGCTTTCATAAGTCAGGGTATAAGCTTTAAGCAATATCTAATTCCCACCCCCACCCCTCATATACAAACACACAGGAGAATAATTTTACATATAACACGCCCTTAAACTGAGAAAGCTGATTTATACTTTTGTCACTTCCATTTCCTTGATTTTAAACACATGCACTGAATTCTTCTAATGGAGGGGCTCAGTTCTTGCTCTTTTGAAAGTGGGATATACAACTTGAAAGTGGGATAGATAATTTATCAATGGACTATTATTCAGATGTACCACCCCTATCTTCCTTGAGATAGCTCAAAACAATATGAACATCTATTTATAGTAATTTGTAAGAAGATCAGAGAATCTGAAGCCTGCTACACCATAATACTCCCCTTGATACTATATCTTCCCAGAAGTGAGCTCTCTCTCTTAACAGCTCTCTTCTTCGTACCCGACCTCCTAACTTCAAGGCTTAGCTCTGCTCTAGGAGAATTCATTTTCCTACAGGTACCATCTCTTGGGTCCTGGGCCAAAGGCATTAAACTAGTCCTTCAGCCTCATGCTTAGCCAGCAAAATATACAGTACATGTTGCCATATTATTAATCTCTGGAACTCAACTCTTTTAATCCACAATTCCATCGGCCAAATAAAACAGTGGTTTCATAAATCTGCCTATAGCAAAACTTCTCTGTAGATTTAGGAGAGTTGATAAAGCATAGAGAGATACTTGGAAAATCCTATCAATATCTTGAAATGTAGAAAAATTTGACTCTAGTCCTGACGATATTATCATAACATTAATGCTATATTATTAACAATTGAATAATGGCAATGAGGACAAATATTCAATGTACTGCTTAAGCCATTACTTTATTTGGACAATTGACCACACTAACCAGGTAATTGTGTTACTGTGTTATTGAGAGATAGAATCTGATAGTGTGTCTGCTTCACCTTAATGGGTTATTTCTCCTTAGGAACTAAATACATGCAATGTAATATATTGGACTTTGAATTAGATTTTAATCAATTATCTCATGCTAACTTCCATTCTTTGTTTTGTTAGTGAGAAACTTTAAAAAGAGAAGTTTCAGATCTATAATGTATTTTTGAGGGTATTAAAAAAAACGATATCCTTTACAAAAGATTGCTCTATACCTCTTATCTTAATGTCAATTCTCTACATATCTAGGATTATTATATATCTCCTAGAAAACTCTGATCTTTTGTAAAAGAATGAAGTGTGAATATAATCTATTTCTAAGAACAAAACCACTGAATCCTTCTTTTCAGAAAAGCAAAATAATCTTAAATTGACTTAAATACTCAGTGATATTATCAGGACTAGAACACAAAGATAATGTCATTGTGTCCTTTATATCATTCACCAGCCCACACTCTAAAACTAATTAAATTGAAGTTTCATAACAAGTAATGAGATAGCAAAATAAAAAAAATATTTTGATTTGTTTCAATTCTTATATCTATTTGTGCACTTAAAACATCCAGAAAAAGTCAACCTATTACCAATTATAAATACCAGTGAGGTATTCAATTACCTTTAAGCCCCCAAGATTACATAATGAAATACGGTACTATTTTTCCCTTTTCTTAAAACTCACTGGAGAGTCTGCAACTTGGTAAATTGTTCCAAAACCAGAGTACATTTTCCCATAGAAACAATATATAAAGAAGTGTCAGATCAACACAGTTCCCACAGAACTATTAAACCTATAGTGTCCTCAAGTTGAATATTTTATTAATGCTGCAGAGACCTTAATCGCCATGTTTATTAATATACTTGTATAAAAATTAAATCAAAATCCTCAATTTTCCAAGAGAACCAAGGCACAACTTGCCCTGTCAGGACTATGGATTCCTTTCTTCTCAGTGACCAGATAGTGAAATGTGCCCCTTCCCCCACAAGCAACTAACCTTGGTGTGACAACCATGGTTTGGAGCTGAGACACCAGGCATAGAGAAAAAAGAGTGGACTGAATAAGCTGAATATATTGACTTGATAGCTCTGAAAAGATGCTTCTCAGTCTGCCTGAATACATGTCATCTTTTTGAAATTTCCTTATTAGGGCCTTAGGAGGTGACCTTGATGCTTTAATTTCCTCCCCACCTATTACTTCTGATGAGTCCCATTGCCACACCTTGATTTGCAACAGAATACAGCAGACTCTTAGTATTTCTTCCCTATTCTCTCTATCCTTTATGAAGCATACAGTTCTCTGGGTTTTTTTCTCTATTCAGACACACTTCATTTGGACATCCTCCTTTTGTAATATAGGCAACACCTGGGAAGATGTATGTGGTAAAAGATTGACTTCTGAAACCTTTCTTCTTTCCTAAACCTCACTTGGTCCTATAAGGTGTGGTCTGCAAACTCAGCAGTCCAGGCATGATAATTTAAAATGCCCTGCTGATTGCTGCTAGTAAGAGAAAGATAGCCTTCTCTTTTAAATATTCACCTAACATACAATCTCAGTATTATTAAACACTGAAATTAATTTTATAAAATCTCTCCATTAGCTTTCCACACCAAAACAAAATCAATGCCTATAAGATAAATACAGTGTACAATGCTGTCAGCTTATGATCTCTGCTGGAGAGAGGGACAAAGGCACACAAAAAGTGATGCTGGTTGGTTTTTGCCTATAACATAATTGAATCGAGAATCATCTACTTTGGAATGTATTCTCAGAGTTAGGTATAAAACATTTTCACATGTTATGGGGCATAGTTAGCATCAAATTCCTTTATTTCTCTAAATGTAATTAGACTAGTTATTTTCCCATTAGTCAAATTTTTTAGGGAGTTCATCATCACACTCCTAGGGTTTTTCCCTCTCCTGCAAATTCTCAAGAATCGTATAGGATTAGCTTTTTTTTTTTTTTTTTTTAAAGGAGGGGTCCACCTGATTTCCACTGCCAGATGAAGGAAAAAAAAAAAAAAAACAAAAAACATAAGTATGTCTCTTATGCTATTGCCTTCAGTACTGCTGATCCTCACTGTCACAAGATGCCTACCAGGAGTGTGATTCAGAAATCCACTCTGACCTGTTCTCTCAGAACCCTTCTTTAGCTTCCATGTCAGTGGTCAGCCTCACAGCCCCTTGCCATTATGTCTCTGCTCTGTGCTCATGCTATTTGGGTGGGATCTTGCTTGACTAGATGAATCTGCTCTGCCCACCTGACTTACAGTAAAGTCGATCATCCTTGTCATACCAAATGGAAAGAGTATATATATTGGTGCACTGCTGTCCGTTTCTCCTGCCCTCTTTCTTCAATTCTTCCTTTTCCTTTTATAGTATGTAGCTCTTTTAAAAGTATGAAAATGTGAAGAAGGTATCAAGTTAACTGTATTTCAATGTAAATATTTATTTTAATAATTAAGCAGTTTCCCTCAAAAAAAAATACAGGTTCTTTTTTTTTGGCATTAAAAAATTTTTATTGCAAAAGACAATTTATGTTTACACATATTAAAACTACTGTAGGCTCAATACTAAAACAAAACAATACTTTTAAGAGAAAATGAACATGTTATTTGAAATATATATAATTTTTGAAATGTAAAAGAATGAGCTATATAACATGTAAATCTTTAAGTATTGTAAATTAGGCAAAAAACAAACATGAGGAGGGAGTAAGAAGGAAGAAGGGAGAGACGATCAAAAAACCTTCTAAATTGAGACAATCCACATTGATGTAACTGCTCTCCTGATGTGAGGAGATGAAGAGGAGAAGGATGTTTTAAAACTAGAATATTTTACTATTTCCACATAAAATTCCTCCAGAACTCCCATAACATATACATGATCCTGGAGTAGGCTTCTCATGGCTTAATTTTATTGGCATTGTGTACATTTGAAAATAAATATATACAATATTTCAAAACGAACCATTCAAGACCGTATTTAAGCAATGACATCCAAGGATATTTAATTAAAGCATGATGTAACATTTAGGATATATGTTATCTTGAAGATTAAATGTTCTTTTTCTTGTTATTCTAAAGTCTTCATTATATACAAGTTGCTTCTAAAGTAGTTTTTTTATAGGGCCAACTATCTTGATGGACCAAACCTGGTTTCATTTTCTCCAATACTGAGCAAAGTTGTGAATCTGTCCTACCACTGAGGCAAAGAGAGCACGGATGCTTTCATCAGTCAGACTCTGCATGTAATGTACCGCCTCTTCATCTGACATCCTGTATGAGACAAATTAATTTGTCTATTCCTTAAGTAGTTATTAAATCGGATAGTGAAATATCAGCTTCCCTTTTTCCCAGTCCCCTCCATCTTTATGAGTGATTCTCTTAAAGGTCCTTTCAACTGCCTTGGGGTAGAAAGAAACATGCTTCTGTCCTTTATTCTTCACGGAGCAGATTGGAAAGCCCCAACATTTTCCACCAGACTGACAATTTCAGATTCTGTAGATTCCTTCTTCCTGTCTCAGCTCTGACTATTTGCTTATAGATTATATAGTCTGATTTTGGGGTAGAAAACTTGAGTGATATTTGCAGGGTGCAAGTCTATTTCTTCAATTCTTAATGAACTCTGAAGGGAATTTCTAGATACCACTTGCTGTTGTTCTATACTTGATGTCTTATTCTTTTTTTTTTTTTTTTTTTCTTTTTTAAATAACCTAAGCTTTGGATCTCAGATCTCAGTTCTGGGATGACAGAAAATATTCTGCTCAATGTTGGACATTTGTGTAAATTTGGAAGTATCCCAAAAGGAACACATTGTGAGATGTAGGAGAGATTCTAGAAATAACCTGAAGGCTGAGAACTCAGTGAAGTACCTCCATGCCACAGTGACATGAGGAACACAAGAACGGAATGCCATTGTAGAATGGGTGGGGGAGGGGAAAAGAGTACTCCCATCCTATATAAATAAATGATTTTTGAAGAGAAAGGAAGAAGGAATAAAAAAAAAAAAGTTCTCTGACTCCTAGGACAGAATACAGGAGTCATCGAAGTGTAGAGCTGATAACCACCTAGATTGTCTTAGGCATCAGCAGACATTGTTTGAACTCGAGCACTAAGTCCCCTCCTTTGTGCCCTCTCATGTGCATGTCCTTCATTTTTGCCATCTTCCCTGGGACACAATTTCAAGGGAGAGAACAACCATCAGGAACTAAACTGGATCACAGAATTGACACCCCTTCCTTGTCCTCTCAGGAGCCCATCCATGACTCTGTGTAAACAACCTAGAATGGAGTTGAGTGATGGAGGCAGCAGTGATGGTGGTGGTGGTGAGAGGTAGATGCAGGGGAAGCTCAGAGAGCGAGATTTCAACTGGATAGTAATGAGCATAACGCTGAACTCTACACTGAAAACTTATACATTTGGTTTGAAGGAAACTTCTAAGAAGGGACTAGAGCATGTGAAAGTGCAAATAATATCTTTCTGCCTCAACTGGGTCTCATAAAGGAGACTGATGGGTTAATATAACAAAATTCTTATTGTGCAAATATCTGATTTGTGACTATTGCTCATACCTGATGCAGGGAGAATTCCTATGAGAAATCTCTCTTGAGTATGTTCACAGAAGGATCCCATGACCCTTGGCTGTGGCCTATTATCCCTGGAGGGAGGAATCCTCAATATAAACAGGCGGTAATTTTCAATCTCCAGTGGATCCAGACCAATAAAAAGTAGAAAAACTTCCTCCACCTTCTATTTTTTCAATTCCATTTTAGTTAAGTACTAAGATCCAGTTAAAGTCCCCAATTTTGATTCTTTTCTCTAGAGCTAGATTTTTAACTTGAGTTCTCATTGGAAAAATAGAACATTTCAGTCGATTATGACCTGACAGCAGAAAGCCTGTGTGTAGTAGGTTATGGACAGGGGGGCATGATTCTGGTTAGAGGTCTGGAGAAGATAACTCGGGGGAAAGTAGAGGTGATACTCTAGCTGGCTATAAAGCCCTCAAACCCAAGAAAGTGAAACCTGTTGAAAAGAAACCATACCTGAGTACTCCCCCATCCCCTGATCTGTGAGGCTCAGCAAGAGATAAAGCTGCTTATTTCAAAGGACACAAAGTGGGTCACATCTTAGGCAGGTGAGTCATGAAGATCTGAGCAGAGTGGGAAATAGAACCATCCCATGAGCCTGCAGCGTGGGGACAGGAAGAGTGCCAAAAGCCTATAAGGAAAGCTGACTGGAAAGGATTGTCTTCATTGTCAACCATTGGAGACTTGCAAATTAAAGATCAGAAAAACAAATACATGGAGAAAAAGGAGTTTACTGATTTTATATATCAACCTCTGAGTGAATGTTATTTTTTTAGCATAAAGAAAAAAATGTGTTCTTTTTTTTTTTTTTGAAATTACAATTTCTTTTCAGAGGAGACTTACAAAGGAAATTTCTATGCTGCTAAAACAGTAGAAAGGCATTTTATTTTAGCTGAGAACCTACATAAGTCTTAGTTATGCAAAATAGGGCCTTGGAGAAGTGTATAGGAATAATAATCAGAAATAGCTGAGCACTACTTAGTGGAGCAAGAGGAATTTGAGTTCCTGGAGCCAATTCAAGGGTGAAAGAGTGGGTGAGGAGAGAATAGACTATGAGGTGCAAGAGATGCAGAATGGGGACAGCGGGTCAAGGACAGAAAAATGGCCCTTGGTTCAGCAAATCTGACAGAAACTAGAGCTACAACCCTGTGCAAAGAACTTTGGACTTTCCATACATTGTCAAATGAGCTCGAAGTGACTAAACCTCCATCTTAGAGGCAGGAGGGTTCCCAATAATTAAACATATAGAAATAATTAAATGACCAGAATAGCTTTTCAGTTCAAATATTCTTAGGAGTATTGGGTGATAGGAAGGAAATATATGACCACCTCAAAATAATTTAAGAAACAAATTATAGAAAAGCTTTAAGCAAGAATGAACTGATAAAGATTTACCTATATATTCCTGTAGACCTTGAATCTGCTAAGGGATGACATTTTATTCATTTTTGGTATTTCGGAAACAAGTACAGTGCACATAACAAATGATCAGTAGATGTTTGTGAAATGAAGACTTGAATGAAAGAAGGGAGAAAGAGAAGTAGGGAGCAGGGTGGATACCAGGCTGTCATTGATTAGAAGTAATCAAGTAACAAAACAAATATTTTTCAGCTCAGTGCCTTTGACATTGTCCTTCCCTCTATCTGGAATAAGTACCCCTTCTATACACATTCTTGCATACACACATAACCACATGGTCTGGTCCCTTTACCTACTACAAGTTTATTTTCCTTTATCACTTTATTTAAGAGTATGACTTTCCCTTATATCCAAGGTGGCATTTCCTGTTTCATTTCATGCTTTACTCTGCTACTTGGTCTGCTTACCATCTGGTCTATTATATATTTTCTGCAGATTTATATTCTGTCATCATACTTTGGTATGTAAGCTTCAGGATGTCAGAGACATCTGTCAGTTTTGCCTACTGACACATCCCTAGCAACTAAAAAACTCCACTCTTGCTCCATAGGAGGTACTTTTGAAGACAGAGTATATGAATGAATGAATGAAGGTATATATATGAGTTGGGACACTGTTCTTTTGAAAAATAGAAATATGTTTTTTTCCAGCCAGACAGAGTCACATTGAAGAAGTTAAAAAAAAAAAAATAAGAGGAAGAAAAAAAGAAAGAAAAAAGAAGGAAAACCCATTACCAGACATAAATTAAAGCCTGTCTGCTTTTATGTAGTCAAAACCCCAACCAACACAGAACAGTAGTCAGAAGCTGGACCTAATTTCTGGGAAGGAAATTAGAAGCTTATTTTCTGTCTTCCCATAGCTTTGGAGTCCGTGTCCTGATACAAGCCAAATGTTGTCTGTCAGCCTGTTACAGCATGTGCTCTCATGTGCTGCCACACTTTTCATTGCTGTCCCCCTGAGTTAAACTGCTCTGTTCTGCTGCCTTGCTATCTAGGGCTTGAGATAAAAAGGCTCAGTTGCTGCTGCCATGCTGTCTGTCTCCAGTGTGTAAATGCTTCTGTATCATGGTGTTTGCATCTGACTACATCTTGGCAGCTTCCAAATAAGATGTAGGAAAACCAAATAAGACTTAGAGAAACCAAGCCACCTCTGTGATGATGACTAATCATTTCACAGAACAGTGGGAGGGAAAGAAAGGTGTGGTTCTATGGCTCTTATTTTTTCTCCTGAGGAAAAGCACCACCTCATAGAGAGGACATATTACCTGCAAGCACCACCATGGGCACAGCTGTAGCTGGTCAACAAATGCAGCTCTACTACTATATACATTCCTCAAGGATACAGAATTGCATAAAATAAAAATAAAAAAATAAAAAGATTGAGCTCTTCTTCAACGAAATGTGTACAGAAGCCAAAAAGCCTTCCTAGTCTTTGTTTACTGCCTTTCTAGGGAGCAGCAGATGCTTTGGATTCTACAAAATCTTAAAAAATGCTAATGTCCACGAAAGCCTGAAGGTCTTTAATGCAAAACTGCAGGAATATTGAAATTCAAAATTTCCAGCGTTATGTTTTTACTATCATTCGCATATTCTTGTTTTCCTTTTTCTTCAGGGTGCTCTTCGATGTAAATCCAAAGACCAAGTGGTCGCACGAATGGTGTGGAGCAACATGCTCAGTACTCTTACTGGGAGGTAAATCGCAGTGCCTGGTAAATACTAGTTGCCATTACTTTATAAGTGTCATCCTAGGAGAAGTTTAGGGCAATATGAAATATCATACATAGAATGTGTTCTTTTTGAGATTAGGCATATCTACCATTTATCGAAAATAAGCTCTCACGAGTACGGCTACTTTTTAATTTCTTTTGTAATGTTCTGAAATTCACTCGCTTTCAGGACATTTCTTCAACCTTTCCAACATTTTTTCCCACCTATTTTCATAAAGTTTACAAAGTTAGAGGACAAAAAAGACGTGGTCCCTTTATGACAATATTTGTTTTGGGTGTATTTATTTATAATGTAGAAACTATGTTATCTTGAAACGTAAACAGGACACTTAGCAAGAATACTTAAATGATGCTCGGAACTTGATGATATTCTATAAATATTATTGCTCTTAGGAAAAAAAATTTGGATTATGGTTTTACTGTTTAAATTTAGAAGAAAACATTGAAGGTCACAAATCATTTAATCTCTCCTTCCCTCTCAATGGGAAACAACGTAAGCTGAAGATTGCAATCATGTTATAGGAATTTGATTCTCTTCACTGATTATTGAGGGAACACATTGTGTCAAGCAATCTTAATTTAAAAAGTTAAAATTTCACATTGCATTTGAAGAATAAATGTCAAAACTTGCAGATTAATTTGAGCTTTGAAAAAAATATTTTTTCATGTTTCCTTTTCTGAAAGAACTACCTGTATAGCAAGCAGATGCCACATTGCAGTCCTGCCTTTCCAGTGCCCTCTGCTGGACACTACAGCTGATGAATGTGTACATCTCTACTTCACATTAGCCTGAGTTTATTTCTGAATCATGGAATCAAAATGTATGACTGGAAGGAATTTGTAAATTCCATCCTTGCTTTCTACTGGGGTCATACCCAAGCCACCTGAGAGAAATGAAAATCTCTTCTGTTTTTCAAGACTTTTAGAAAAGCAAAGTGGCTCAAAACTATTTAGCTCTGTATTTTTACCTACCTGGCCTCATACCACAGCTACCTTAGTGCACATTTAATATGACTTAAATTACTGCACCTGCCACAAGGGCCTTCGGTGTACTTTAATCTATAACACTATATATTTTTTTATTCCTTAAACACAAAAGATGCCACTTTCATTCAGGCTAATTTAATTTATTGGTGCCACATAAAAATTCCAAGTGTGTTTATCTCCATTGTTTCTTCTCTAGCCATAAAATGGGTGCATATATACAATGGACATGACATGCTTTCCATTTAAATTTTTTTTTTTCATAGTAAACATCTAGAAGAGAATACACTCACAAGAAAACATCCCATGTTGCCTTCTAATGAGATTTATTTTGTTGCATTTTAATGTGAAGGACAAAATATCCTTTATTATTAGACTGGAATTCAGTAATTATCAATATTTAGAATTTGTCCGTAATGCAGCTTTTATTGTGTTTTTAGTGTGTGTGATTGAACTCCAAGATATTATTAGCAGGATTTAAAACAAAATGAGTCAAAAATTCTGGCTTAAGGGAAGCTACAGGCTCTCCTTGCTTCTCTTTCCTTCCTTTGGTTAGTGATAGAATTTGTTAATTGGAAGCATTAGAAGGGATAAAATTTGGTACATTTAAGAGCTGCTTTTGATTGAGTTTGACTCACTGGACATTAAGCACATATGAATCTTTAAAATATATCAATCCATGGCAAATCTATTCTCTCTTTTCTTTCAGCAATTTGCTGAGGCTGCTCAGTGGTCTCCTGACTATGTTCAAAGAATGAAGTCACCACTACCCTCAGCAACCATCTAGCTGGTTCGTAACTGTAATACCCTAGGAGCATCAGCTTCCTGATGGATATAACGTCTTTCAGTTTTCTGAAGTTACTCTATTATTTCTCATAGGTTGCAGCAAATCAACTGTTACAATGATCAATTAAAAAAGTACCAGCGCAACACGATAAAATATCCACACACAGTAGTTAAAAATAGTTTTTAAAGAGTTTGGTTTGCTTCACTCTCTGTAATTATTTTTGACAAATATTCTATTGCAAAATGAAAATAATACAGAGGAAAATACAGGAACCTTTAACTTAAAATCAAACTTTGTTCAAAGCTAGTAGAAGACCAACACCCTGATCATATCTTTCAGAACCTCTTGAAGTGTAAATTTAGTCAGAGGACCAAATATAGAAAGCTGATCTCAACCAAATCTTCAAATGGACAAAACGTTCCCTTGGATTTGATAGGGACTGAATTAGCTGCCAGGCTATGCGTGAACAGGCGTTGAGTGCTTAATTCAGTTTCTGTGCTTCAAGGCAGAAAAGTCTCAACATTAGATCTTATGTTAGAGCTCTAAAACTCTGTTAGGGTGGAGCAAACTTTATCCAACTTTCAAAATTATTCAAGAGAGCTATGTTTTTGATCAGCTTGTCATGTTTATAAATTTTGTGATAATATAATGGACAACAAAGGCCTAAAGCTGAAAGCTTTATCATCCACCGATGGACCCAAAATTGTAATTGTTTACCTTTTTGTTATATTAAGTTACCAACTGCTATTTACTAACTGCATATGGAACTAAAAAATGCTGAAGAAAGCCTGGTACTAGACTGAAAAAGTGTTGAATAGAGAGTCAAAAGAACTGAATTTTACATTTTTTTAAAATTTCTATTGCTGTCACTACATGTTTCAGTGTCCTTGAAAGCAAGGCATTTTAATTAATTAATTTATTTATATTTATTATTTTACTATACAATGAACTGTAAAATTTTACTTTTTATTTTGTTGAAAATGCACTGTTTACAGGAACATCAAAAACATGGAGCACTTCACTCATTTGCATGTCACCCTTGTGCAGGGACCATGCTAATCAACTCTGTATCATTCCAATTTTAGTATATGTGCTACCGAAGGGAGCACTTCATTTTATTTCTTAAATAAAGCTTTAAGAAATACTGACTTTCTCATCTATAATAAATATTGATTAGACTAAGATGATTAAATCTTTTGCAGCTATAAATTTTCATAAGCCAAACTCACATATCCAAGTGCTTTGTCAATATCTGTGCTTAGAAATCTAATCAGATAGATCTCAATAACATGTTAACATATCAAAAAATAGACTTTTAAATTTTCTCCACACATCTGCTTCTCACTTAGTCTACTCAATCTCAGAACATAGCAATTAGTCTAGCCCCAAATCCTGAAGTCTTTCTTTTTTTGTTTTATTCTTTTTACTCCACACCCATTTAATCAGAAAAATATGTTGATTCTTTCTTCAAAATAATCCTCACACTGACCACTTCTCTGTACCTTCAGTGTTCATGCTCTGCTCTAAGTCATTATCATCTCTAGACTGGACCATTTGCACAGTGTACTAATATGAGTTGAATTGTTTCCTAAAGAGTTATGTTGAAGTCCTAACACCCCCGTACCTGAGAATGTGACCTTGCTCGGAAATAGAGTCTTTGTAAATGTAGTTGAATTAAGATGAGATCATTAAGGTGGGCCTTGGTCCAATATGACTAGTGTCCCTATAAAAGGGGAAATTTAGATACAGAGTCAGACAAGCAGAGAGGGATAATGCCACATGAAGATGAAGGTAAATATCTCAGTGACGCATCTACAATTCAAAGAACACCAAAGATTACAAAAAAAATAAAATCGCCATAAGCTAAGAAAGAGGCATAGAACAGCTTCTCCTGCATAACGCTCTTAATGAACTGCCCCTGCAGAAACCTTGATCACAGACTTCTGGCCTCCAGAACTTTGAGATAATAATTTTCTCTAGTTTCTCTTGTTTAAGCCACCCAGACTGTGATACTTTATTACATTAGCCCAATATATGTACTAAGTGGTCATCCTGCTTTCCATCCTTTGCTATTGTCTATTCCCTGACATGGTAGCTAGAAACAAATCTCTTCGAACATATTAGTGAAATCTTATTGCACTTTTATTAAAAACCTTCCTATATCTCCTCACAGGCTCCTGATCTACAGTTAAATTCTCTCCGCACTATTTTTTCTCTGATGTCATTTCCTGCCACTGTCTTCCAGAGCCAGTTTGCTCCAGTCAGACTGGTCCCCTTGATTTACTTCATGTGCATCAAGCACTTCTCATTTCAGGGATTTTACAACTGTTTTTCCACTTTTTAGTATGTTCTTTCTCTATATACCCACCTAATTATGGCTCTCAATTTCAGTGTCTGTTCAACTGTCATCTTTATAATGAGTTTTTTCCTGTCCTTTTATGCAAAATAACACTCAACTCCTCTATTTCCATAAGCTGCTTTATTCCTTCATTTTTTATAGTCTCTATCATTGTTTGATGATACAATATGTTTATTTGATTTTTTTATATATTTTTCATGAATTTTATGAGAGCACGGTTGTAGTTTGTCTGTTTTTAATTTTTGGTACCCCAGTAACTAGAAGAATTTCTGGCATATAAGAAATGCCTAATTACCATTAATTGATTGATAGAATAATCAAATTTAGAATCAGCAAATATGATTTTTGAGGTAAAAAAAAAGATTTAAAAATGGGGGCAATAAGAGCAAGTACATATGGCCTGATTATATATAAACTGGTGTGAACTTGCAACATTACATTCATGTAACCAACACATCTATGTAAATGTCTTTTGTGAACCAAGTGCCATTCTATATGCTGGAGTTCCAAATATGAAGACAACATGGTTTCTACATCTGGCATAGGTGAAAGATCGACTGCAAAGCATAAAGATAGATTCAATACTAGAAGTGAGAACAAAGTCCTATGGTATCACAAATGGAACACAAATTACATTTGAACAAAGTACTTAAGGGAGGTTTCACAAAAAAGGGGATACTTAAGCCAGGCAGTTTGGGAAGTTTGGTGGTGGTAGTAGCGGTGGTGGTGGTAGTAGCGGTGGTGGTGGTAGTGGTGAGTGTGGAGGTGGTAGGTGGCATGTGGAAAGACGAATATTTCAAGCTATGGACAGAGCATGTGAAAACACATGGTAGACTCATGCTGCTAGAAGAGGTGATATTCTTTAGCAGGTTTCTATACAGCTGTGTGTTCCTGGCTCCCTACTTCGCTACGCAGCAGCCCACCCACTCCAGAAACACTAGAATCTCTGACATCCAAGAAGCAAATCATAGGAGGCTTCTGCCTTTAGAGAAGTCCCAGATTCCCTTTATTTAAATGTTCCACAAGCCAATAAGACAGGAGACAATGAAGTAGGAGCTGACTTTTGACTCTTCAATTTAGCAGCTGAGCTGTACATCCAGCTGGATCCTGAAGCTAGATGACTCTATATGACTGAATCCTAGCTTCCTCTGCCAGCAGGAGAGAGCCAAAAATGGAGTCTGGCCTCAACTTGTAAGATCTGACATACATATTTCTCTGTTTTTCCTTCTTATTATTGTAATTCCAAATATTTAACAACATGAATATTTTACTGTCCCTTTTCTTGTTGTGAGTATATAAGGCAGAAATGCAGAGAGATTTGGTGTCTCTTGATAAGCTTATCAATACCCATTGTATGGTTCAGGGTTTTTAAACATCTCTTTGCCGATATTCAGTGTAATGTTAACCTTCACAACTGCTCTGTCTATACTGGCAAAATTGAATTTAACATGCTTAATAAACTAGCAATTGTATTGTTTCTGGGTACTAATCCCGGTTCTATAATTCATCATTGTGTGTCTTAAAACAAGGCATTTAAACATTCTTTTAGTGTCTATATCTATTCAGCAAGGAGCTTGGACTTGAGATTCATTGTTCTGTGATTCTAGAAAGTAAAAAAAAAAAAAAAAGACTTCAAATGAAACTAAAAATAGTTTACATCACCATCAGTAGTTACTTGAAAGGCACTGAGTTTTTTGTGTCCATATATTTTAAATATTGAGTTTTCAGATATATGAATCCTTATGCTTTCTAGTTCTCTGTATCTATTACTCAGCAGCTATCCCATCATGGTTAGAATGCTGAATTTAAATAATTTATAATTTTAAATATAGAATTAATGGTGTGTGTGTGTGTGTGTGTGTGTGTGTGTGTGTGTGTGTGTGTTGTTATGTCCCAGACAGGGGTTAGTTAAATTAACTAGGGGATGCTTTGCAAGTAAATCAAAGCAAGCTTTGCTCCTTCACCATAACTGTTATAAATATGAGCATGACTTAAATGGGAGGCCAGTGGTGATTTCACATTACTGCTACATTTAGCTGCTTTTAAAGATCTTAAAAAGTGTTAAAAAACTCCCTGTGCATGACACACCATTGTTTTACTGTGTTTGAAATAATAGGCAATATGGACTAAAAACCTTTACTTTTATTTCCTTGATGGATGGAATCTTGTGCCTCTGTATCCCATTTTGATCCCAGCAAAGCTAAATGACTCTTAGATCACATGAGAGCAAATATTCATTCCCTCACAATACTCTCTCATTGCCCCCACTGCCCTGGTGGCATATTTAGCTACATTTAAGGCTTAGAATAATTTAAGATATATTTCTATGGAAACTAAACACAGCATATCTTCCTAGTGAAATACAAGTTCATTTAAAAAGAGAGTTGTTAGAAAGAACAGAATTTAGGGTAGAAAAATATATTTGGGTAAAAAAAAAACAATGGTAACAATTACTAATTAAAATAAAGTTCAGGCATATATTGTTTATGTCTTTTTTATTAAGAAAACATACTTTAATTTTCCTTTTATTTATTTTTGTTATCTTCCAACACACTGCATATCGATGTGATATTCAGTTTATAGTTTATATTTTAGAATACAGGAATCAATTCCTTTAAATTAAAAAAAAATAGTGAATAAAGATTTTTTAAGTTATACTTTTCAAAATCTACCATTATTACTAAGCTTATACAATTTCAAAGAGGGATATTTTTTATTGAATTAGAGTTGATATACAATATTATATTAGCTTCAGGTATACAACATAGTGATTCTACATTTTTATGCATTATAAAATGATTATCGTAAGTCTAGTTACCATCTGTCACCATACAAAATTATTACAATATTATTGACAATATTCCCTAAGCTGTATATTAAATCTCTGTGATTTTCTTTTTATTTTATAACTGGAAGATTGTACCTCTTAATCCTCTTTACTTATTTTACCCATCTCTCCACGCCTATCCTCTCTGACTATCATCAGTTTTTTCTCTGTATCTATGAGTCCGGTTTTGTTTTGTTTTATTTGTTCATTTTGATTTCTACATTCCATACATAAGTAAAATTATGTAAAATTTGCCTTTCTTTAGCTGACATATTTCACTTAGCATAATACCCTCTAGGTACACCCATATTGTTGAAAATAAAAAGATTTAATTTCTATGTATGGCCGAATAATATTCTATTTTATATATATATATATGTATATAGATCTATATATCTATATACATATATATATAAACATATATAGCTGAGTAATATTCTATTATATATACATATATAATATATTATCATATATAATATTCTATTATATATACAAACATGTATGTGTATATATACATATTTGTACAGATACATGATGCTGAAAAAAGGGTAGATATAGGGCATCTTTGTTTTGTTCCTGATCTTAGACAAAAAAGCTTTCTGCTTTTCAACAATGAGTATGTTAGATGTGGGTTTGTCCTATATTGCTTTTATTATGTTGAGGTACATTTTCTCTATACCCACTTTTTTGAGAGCATTTTCATAAATCGATGATGAATTTGGCTAAATGCTTCTTTTTCTACATCTGTTAAGATAATCATATGATTTGTATCTTTTGTTTTGTTAATGTGATTATCATATTGATTGATTTGAGAATATTGAACCATCCTTGCTTCCCTGGAATAAATCCTACTGGATCATAGTGTATGATACTTTTGATGGGCTGCTGAATTCAGTTTGTTTATATTGTGTTGATAATTTTTACATCTATATTTATCAGGGATATTGGTCTGTAATTTCTCTCTTTTTTTGAAATTTTTTTGTCTAGGTTTTGTATTAGGGTAAAATGCTGGCCTTGTAAAATGAGTTTCGAAATATATCTTTATATATTAAGATAAATTTTGAATGATCTCATTTGATGACATTTCTGTGTATGCTATATTCATATAATCCAGTAATGTTATTGCTACTAGATTCAAACCTAGTTTACATGATTTTAGACCACTTACCCGCTTTATTTCTTTTTTAAAAAATATTTTACAACTCGATCCCATCTCTGATAATATTGTCTTGGTTTCTATTCATGCTTTAAAGACATTTTAGAAAATATGATTCTGACAAGCATTTAAAAGACACATATGATTATAATGAGCAACATATTATGGTTGTATGTGAAGGAATTAAGTAATTTAAAATACACAGATCCTGGAATCTTCCCTCTTTCCTGACAACCAAGGTCAAGCATGATTTCCTGGCTGCAATGATGAAGACTGTTTTTAAGCAGGTTTGCAGACTCAGTTCTGTACACCTCAATTAATATATCTTCTGGGTGTGGGAGGTGGGTATCACTTTTGTAATGATGTTTATGTTCAGACACAAATAATTTTTTTATAAATCTGCAAAACAGCTGCATTTATTTGCAGCTGTTGGTGACAAAAATACTCTGAGGACAGCTTTTATATATTTCTGCTTAGTTGACAATAAGCAGAAACCAGACTAAGCACAATTAGAATGACAGGACATGTTATGCTCCTCAGCTCAAGTTCCTCTTCTGCTCCACACCCCCTTGATGTCTGTGCTCTGAAACTCCTGCTTGAAGGATTCAGTGCCCCTTATTTTGTACTTTCATTTAACAGGTTTAATGTCCATTAGGACACTTTTGAATTGATTGACTTATTGCCCTTTTCATGAAAGGATTTCAAGTGCGCTCCCAATCCAACCTTAAAATCTTTAGCCTTTTATCTCTAATTGTGGAATAAGTGCTATAAATTCATGAGCAGGTGGCTCACAGAGTTGTTAAAATATCCCAATTACAGAACACAGTCAGTTCTGCTACAATACTTGTTTTGAGAAGAGAATTTGTTCCAATGTGATTGATATATTAGGGAACATTTTAAGCATAATGCAAATTTCACATTTGTCGATATGCGATTTCCTCTTCCAGAAACACGGATGAACTCAGAGAACTGCACTCAGCAAATGAGCTGCTGCATTATGATACATAAAATTCAGACATACATACCTCAAATTTCTACCAGCTACCTCAGTTCACCATGTGTTTTATGAGCTACACCTATACACATCTCATGCTACAAATTTTGTCTCATTTCTGAGAACCTTCCTTCTATCATCTAATAGTAACTCACAGGGTTTTGTTCTTTTGTTGCTCACTCCCACAAGCAAACTCCACTTTTTTTTAGGGGTGGGGTAAAGTGTCATATACATTGTAGTATTTATGTATTTATAAAGCAGTTAATATGTATAAAAATATGCCATCATTTTTATTAACTTCCTATTTTTTAGGGTGTCATCGGAAAAGATTTTGACTATTGAGCATCTGCGGTTTTTGTTGCATTATTTTGCATAGATAGATGATTTTTAGAAACATATATTTATCATGGTAGAAGAACCGACTGTATGAAATTTTCTGCATTCCCAAGGAGTATCTCTTATTTTTCTAGGGAGGATATCTAACAATGCCTTCTTGGAACCTATTCTGAAAACTTCTCATCCTGGGAGTTCATGTCAACTCCCTGTTGCTACCTAAAGACTAAGGTTTTTTGTTTTTTTTTTTTCCAAAATGAGAGCAGATATAAACTGTCTTGAACATTATTCTAAAGGGTTTGACTAAACTGTCTTGAACATTATTCTAAAGGGCAGGTAGTACTCTTAAAGAAGTTTAAACTGGAGAATGACCGAGGCAACGATGTAAATCAAGCCCATGCATGCGGGGGTTTTGTGTAAAAGTCTCTTCCAGAACACTGATTGTGTCTCAACAGCTTGTGAACTCCTGGAGGACAAAGATTGCCTTATTATCTCTGAAGATTCAATGTTGGATATACCGCCTTAACTGGAAAGGCTGAAAGAGTTCACTTAACTGAATTCCAACAGTATAAATGTGGATTCATTCTCAAAATTGTTACCAAAAGACACTTAAAAAGTGTTAATAATGGTGTAGATAATCAATTTTTCCACTTATGCAAAAGAGCATTTTCAAACACTTTGGGAAAAAAAATGATTGACATTGAGAATTGAAAAAAATTATTTTTAATTTATCCTAACTAGATATTTGAGCTCCTGTTTTATGCTTAATAATGCGGGGCACAGTATCATTCCCATCAGGATAGGATTGGGTTGATAATCATTCAGTTCATCAGAAAACCAATTAATCAAAATATTTCACTTCCTCGTAAGTATCTGTTGTATATAGTTTAAAGTATTCACACTTTAGTTTTTTTTTCAAGAATTTTGAAATGATTACAATTATTATAGGATCCTCTAGAAATGAAAATATCGAAAATATTCATATGCAATATTTATACAGTTAAAACTAAGAAAAAATAAAAAGAAAAGTAAAACTATAGAGATTATAGAATCATGAATATGGCTTAGGCTTACTCTAAATGTAGTCTCTGCTGCATAACTCTGACTTCATTTCAATTAAGTGCATATTACAGCTCCCCAGGTGAGTAGCTCATCTTCTCCTCATGGAAGGCAATGCCACCCAATATTCTGGTTCTCTTCTCTGCCAGTTAGTCTTCAAAATGCATTTTATATGAGTGTTGCAGAGCCTTGGATAGGTGTGAAGATTTGAACCTTCCATAGTGTTGCTGAAATCTGGTTTAAACATATACTGACAAAGGAATGGAAACAGTAAATATCAATATAGGAACTTAGAAATTACTATAAATGTACATTTTTATTCCTTAAGTGGTTAAATAAATTTGAAATGATATTTTTCTAGGCTTAAAATAGATGAGTCACCTAATAATAAATTCATTTTTGTAATAATGTTATCCTTCTCTTACTATTTCTCACTGAAATTCAAATATAAGAGAGTTTCCCAAACATCATTTAAATACATATAACTAACCATAGTCCTGTCATACACATCGACCTCCCTGTGTGTTCTACATGTTTTTCAGTGGTTCTAAATGATTGTATTTGACACCAAATAGTTTTTATTGCCTTATTTCATGATTCTGAGTGGCAAAAATAAAACCAAACTAGGATTATTTAGGACAAATGATACAGGAAAAATGCCTAGGCAAATTAGCTGTTTTGCTTTCAGAAGAAGCCACTGGAGAGTGACAATTCAAGCTATGAAATAATTGATTGGGGAAACAGAATTTGGGGAAGCTCAATCGAACACATTAAGATGCTGTTATATGTCCTAAAATTAGATATCCTGAAGATAGTCTCCCACCTTCAATATATTTCTTCTAGTTTCTACCTGAAAGTCCAATTGTCATGACATAGACAACTTAAGTTGAAGGTATAATGTTATTAAATAATAATCTAACAATTTAAAAAATGAGAACCAAAATTATGATTTTTATTATTATCAGATATAGTTTTTAAGTGGGAGTTAATAAGAATCTCACATTAGTAATTACTTCTACTTCAACTTTTTGAAAAATTTATTTTAGATTACTGTTGTAAGTACAGTAGTCCTCTGTCATTTATGGGAGATACATTCCAAAACCTCCAGTGAATACCTGAAGCCCCAGATAGTATTAAACTTTATATATACTATGTTTTTTTCCTGCAAACCTACATACCGTCCACTTAAAAGAACATTATTATAAAGAAAAATTATTATAAAGAAAAATAAGCATTATTTGAATACAAGCACTGCAGTACCACACCAGCTGATTTGATAACTGAGATGGCTACTAAGTGACTAATAAGTAGTACCATATACAGCACAAATACACTGGACAAAGGAATGATTTATGTCCCAGGCATGACGGAGCAAGACAGCATGAGATTTCATCATGTTATTCAGAACAGTATGAAATTTAAAATTTATAAATTTTTGATTTCTGAAAATCTCCATTTAATATTTCCAAATCTCAGTTTCTGAGGATAACTGAAAGTTTAGAAAATGCAACCATTAATAAGGGTAGGACTACTGTACAGACTAATCTATTGTCACAAAAAAGATCCAAAATAGCAGAGGTTTGAGAAAAACAATAGAATTATATCTCTTACCTGTGACAATTCACAGGTAAGCCAGAGTTAAGGGTTAGGTAGACAATTCTAATGTATGAAGTCATACGGGGATCAGATTCATTTCTTGCCACCATTTCAAAGGAGATTTTCCTTGCCTTCATGGTTGAAGCCGGCTATACAAATTCTTGTGTTTCTATCATTAAGAGAGAAATGAGGAGACGAAGTACAGTTTCCTTTTTAAAAGGTGTGATTCAGGAATTGCATGAACAATTTCTCATACTTACTTGCAAATGAGGCTGAGAAATACAACATTCTGTTATGCAAAGGAAGAAGGGAATAATGGATACCGGAACAACCTCACTATCCCTGCTAATTAGCTATTTGTTAATTTTGTTTTTTTTACTAATTTAATAATAAAATATTTCCCACTGATATAACAGAGAAGCTTTTGAAATAAATTATATTTAGTTATCTTTGCTTAAAAATATTTAATGGTGCACTATATTTCATTTCCTACAAACCCGCAAGATCACAAGGCCCTGTAGACTCTGGCTCTTCCCTATGACCCGAAATACTTTACATGTTTTCTTCCTGACTTCCTATTTTCCAAATGCAAAAATCTACTTTCTTTTTTGTGAACATCTCAATCTCCCATTTCTGTTTCTTTGCTCTTGTTATACTTTAATTAAGAAATGTTCTTCCCATAATTCTATGTACAATTGGCTCCTTCTTGTCCTTGAGAGTACAGCTTAGCTATTACTTCTTCAGATTTCCTTTCATTACTCTGCCTGGTTTCTCTATATCTCTCCATCATTTTTAAAATTCACTTATAACATGTATACTATCAATTATTATCTTGTTTATTTACTTTTTATGTGTTTATATTAGGTTTTCCTTTAAAATATAAGCTCTAAGGAGGCACATATCTTATTTGTTTTGATTCTGATATAAACCAATTTATAGAATAGTTGTAGCTACTGAAACTACTATAGTAAATACTCAAGAAATATTTTTGGAATTAGCAAAATAAATATATAATTATCAACATGTAATGTGCATATGCCAATATAATGCTTATAGTATCTGTCTGAAATCTTATGTTGTCAAGTTAATGTCTGTTCTTTTCTTAATATCTTATTAAAGATTAAAAACATAATGTAAGAAGGTGAGGTACAGTGCATCACCTACCTCATCTGAGATGTAGGCAGCTTCTTGACCCTAGTAGGGTCTACATAATCTGAAGCAATGTAATAATGTGTTTAGCTGCAGCATGACATTGTATTTTTTGTTAAGACTGTGTTACCAATGCATTTTCATTTGTTTTATACCATAGTCATAGAACTCTACTGACTAAATCCTGAACAAGCATTTGGAAGTAGAATCAAATATTTGGTGATTTGCAAACAAAAGCAAATCTGTACTATTGACTAAAAATAAATAGCTGCTTCTGAATCATACTAATCTTCAAATAACAAAAGCAACAAACTATTTTAGAAGAAATGTAATAAATATAGTCACAAAATCTTAAAAATAACATATAATTTCAACAAATATTTGCACATATATTTATAGTTTATAGAATTTTTTAAAGGACTATGTCACATTTTGTTCTTCACACTCTGAGTCATATGAAATAATTCAATATAGTGAAACTTAACATTTATTTCCTTCTGTTGTTTATCCTTTCAAATTGTATTGTTGATTTAAATTTTTTGCGAGACCACATACAAAGAAAGGAAGGAATAATCACCATGTGGTGAAACAAATAGTCTGTAGGCCTTCTCAGACCAGCAGACTGGACTGCAAAATAGCGGAAAGTCTTCTAATATGTAGCCCAAGTTCATCCATGTGACTTAAAAATTGATAAACTTAGAAGATTTCCTTTGATTCATTTCTCAGTTGTCTGAGTGATAGTAGAATAGCAGAATCAACATTAGACAGAGCTTTCTGGAAACATCTCCAAATTAACAGATTTCCAAAGTAAAAACCTTGAGATAAATAAATAGGGGGATCTCTGAATCCCGTGACAGTCACAGTGATACTCTCCAAGGCTCAAGGGTGATTCTAGTAAAAACAATAACAACTATATTATTATCATGTTTGTATTAACAACAACATGCCAATTTAATAAAAATAAAAATATTTTCTTTCTTATAGCCTAACAACAATGACAAAAACATTTTATATCTATCTGAAGGTGAATTCAAATAAGGAAATAGTCTTAAAATATAACTGTTACTTTTCTCTTTTAAAAAATGCACCTTAATTCCAAAAATTGTTCTGCATGTTATTACTACCACAAAGATCTCTTTACATGATAAAGTAAGTAAATATTGGACACAGACATGAGCCCATTGACTCAGAATATCTATGATATTTACAATCATCTTCTGAGAAAACAGTCTCAACTATTTCTTGAGTATAAGTAGTTGTGCTTTTTGTTCTGTCCCACTTGACACATTGGCCAAGGCTGATTGGATCTGCTCAGATGTTTTCTCACCAAGAGATGTGATTGTGAAACACACAAAAGGAAATTAATATAAAGAAGTTGTAGGAGAAAAAAATAAGCCAATGAGTTGAGGGAGAGTGATGCAGTCAAGGACAATATAAGGAGAACCAGAGGTAAAAGCATGATGGAGTCACTAAGGCCATGGTCATCAATCTTGACTATACCTTAGAATCACTTCTCAGTGAGTTTCTAAAAATCTCAATTTCCAGGATGTATCCTATATCAATTAAAGCAGAATGTCTGGGACGGGATTCAGTCGTATTTTTTAAAGCTCCCAGCTGATTCCAATGTACAGCCAATACTGAGAATCACATGGTGGAGTAATGGGGAAACCTCACTGAAGGCGAAAGAGATCAGACACCATGATATCATTAAGATAGCTATTCCATTTTGGATGTAGTTGGGATACAGCTGTATTCTCTATGAAGCCTGAAAATGTAACTCTTGTCTTGTTTTTTCTGTGCTTTCTTGATCAGTCAGGTATCTTTATGATAAATCTGAGATAACTTGAGTGTACATATAATGTTTGCAAACTGCAAGGACTTAAAAAATGTGACAATTTTCAACCAAATCTGAACACTGTATTATTATATTAAATAAATAAAAGCCAAATAGGAGAACAAGAAGTTATTGTCCTTAATCATTTGGCAGACCCATTGTAACTTTTCCAAAATTAATATGGTAGAAAAGATTAGAAAATATTATTTTTAGAATTGTCAAAAGGTGCTTGCACAAACACTAAATCTAAGATTAAAGTATCAAATAAAATCATTCAAGGTGTATTTTCCACTAAAAAAAATTCAGAAGTGCACTTTAAAAATAAAACAAAAAAGTATTTGTGATATAGAATGAAGACTTATGACTCAAAACTTAAACAAGGATGTGAGAACCTGAAAATATTAAAAATTATTTTAAATGTTAGCAAAATACACTACTGAGTTTACATTGAGAAATTATATTATACTCAGTTTGGTTTAAATAAATATATATATATATATATATATATATATATATATATATATATATATAATTTGCTAATATTTAAATACCAGATGTAATTTTGTGTGCACCTAAATCCATTCATTCTGCTATGTGCAAATGGAAGACATATTTTTGTATTTTAATTAAATATAGAATGTGTAACTAGTCTTTGTGGCAAGAGTATGACTTAAGTGCATATTTTATTTTTGCAATAAATGTAGACTTTAGGACTGAAGTTGTATGTTGACATCATAAATGGATTTTTTCCTAAAGTTTTATTAATGTTTTTTCGACCTGTATTTTTATTTACCTAAGAAATGCTACCACTTGCATAAACTAGTCAGATTTTCAGCTTAGTTAAAGGCAAATATTAATGGTGCATCAATGTTGAGAAAAACTGGTATTTATTACAAAAAATATACCAATACTGACTGCTGAAATTTCAACACAAGTGTATTTCTTCAGGTTCTACTTTTAATTCCATCATAGCTTTGAACTACTTTTAATATTTGTTTTCTTCCTCATTCTTGATATTGTGACAAAGAGATGAAGTATTTCAGATGTGCTTAAAATATTAGTGACATACACAAAATAAGCAAATAATTACAGCCAAAAAGATCATGGTGGTTGTGGAAGACTTATAGAGAAATACATCCACTAACAAATTAATTTAACTAATTTTTTTTTTAAATGAATAACATAACTACACTGAAAGGGATGGGAAAAGATTAGAACTAACCTAACTAGTTTTGGAAAACAAGATTTTGACAGGTTGTTTTAAGGCTAAAGACAAAAACAACAACAACAACAACAACAACAACAACTCTGCATACATGCTGAACTATAGCTTGTAAATATATTTCTGCTGCCTGGTATAGAAAGAAATTTTAGTTTCTGAACTCAATAACTTCATAAAAATAAGAAAAAATAATTTATTTTTATAAGTATATTAACTATATAAAAACAATATGACTATGATCTTTATAGAATATTAGGGGTTTTCGCTGTTTATTTGGAAAGCCAATTTTTTTTTAAATCAAAATATATTGTGTTGGTAGTTCTAATAATTTCTGAAAAAATAACATAATTGTTTCTATGTAATAAACAAATTAGTCATGAGACTCACTATGATCTTTTCTAGTAATGCAGATAATGGATTTTTATGAAAATGTCTGGACCAAACTCCAAGATGCTATTAATCTTAGGTTAAGATAAAAGAAAAATCAGATATATTTTAAAATGATCTAATTTTTTACCCTGACGGTAGGAGTAGCTATAGTTAGGCACTTTAGAAACTAATAATTAATTGTCTCTTTCCTCGGGAAAGAAGCTTTTAGGTTACTGAAGGCGGGATCGTCTGTATGGCTTGACAGAAATTCCTTTGATAAGTACTTGGAAAAGTGTATTAACTGGAAGTCTTCTACCTACTTAGCTCCTAGCTATTTTAGTAAAAACCTCACATTCTTCTCAAGAGAGGCATTTAGCTTACTCTGAAATGGACACTAAGTAATCAGGCATTTCTTAATACTGGACTAAGACAGCTCAATGAGTCAGGAGCTTTGTCTTTGAAGTTCTTGTTAAAGGTTTATTCTCTCCATTACAGTATGGCCTTCTGAATCTTGTGGGCTGTCTATTTCCAGGCATGATGACATTTGTCATTTCCTTTACTGACAGGAGTATGATATTTAAAAATGTAATTATATTAAGACAGCATTTTTTTACACTAAGAAATTTGACTTTTTTCAAGTACCTGAAATAAGTGATGTTTAGACTAACCCATGAGTAATTCTTTCTCTGAAACTTTTTTTCAAACTACATGATGAATTTAGATAAATTATGAAAAAAAAGTAAAAACAGAAAAGCATAATCAAACAGTCCATATTGAGACACTATGTTATACACTTTCACATATTACTTAATATAATGTACTCTGATAACTAATAATCTTCCATAATCATTTACTGGGTGTTCTATTCTAATTTATTGATAGAGAAAAATATTTTGAAGTTGCATTATTTTGGCAGTTAGTTTTTAAGAATTTTAATATCCAGTATATATTTCCAATTGTGCCTTTAAAATTTGTGTGTATTGATGAAGTTACCAATTCCTAGTTTAATTGCTGTGGGATGGTTCCAGTTATTCATTCAAACAGAAAACTTTCTAAGTTTTAGAGCTTAGAAATACACAAGAAGAAATAGCCAATCTGAATAGGTTATACCTATTATAAAATGAATCAGTAATTAATAACCTTCCAAAACAGAATAACCCAGGCCCAAATGGGTTCTCTGATGAATTCTATCAAATTTAAGAAGAAAATTTTACCAGTTCTCTTCCATCTCTCTTTAAATTACAACCAAGTAGAATTTATCCCATATGTGAAAAACCGATTCAACATTCAACAATTAATTAATGTAATCTACCACATCAAGAGTCTAAAAAAACAAATTAAGTGATAATACCAATAAGTGCAGAAAAAGAACATTTGATAAAATTCAATATCTATTCACAATAAAACATCTCAGTAAACAAGAAATAGAGGAAGATTTCAACTTGGTCAAAAATATCTACAAAAAAAAGACTATAGATAATATCATATTTAATGGTAAAAAACTCCAACCTTTTCTGCTACAATCAGGATTTTCTCTATCACCATTGCTTTGCATCATTGCTCTGGAAGTCCTAGGTAATATGATAACACAAGATACTTAAATTATAGGTGTAAAGATTGGGAAAGAAAAAACAAAACTTTCTTTATTTGCAGATAATATAACAATTTATGTAGAAAATACAAAATAATCAGTAAAGCCACTATGGAAAACAGTATGGAGGTTCCTCAAAAACTAAGAATTGATCTACCATATGGTCCAGCAATCCGTCTATTGAGTATTTACCCAAAGACTTGAAAATCCATGTCCAAAAAGATATTTGCACACCAATGTTCATAGCAGCACTATTCACAGTGGCCAGGACATTGAAGCAACCAAAGTATCCTACACCAGATGATTGGCTAAAGAAACTGTGGTACATATATACAATGGAATATTAGCCATAAGAAGAGGTGAAATACTGCCATTTGCGACAACCTGGATGGACCTTGAGATAATCATGCTAAATGAAATAAGCCAGACAGAAAAAGCTGAAAATCACATGATATTACTTATATGTGGGATATAAACCTAAAACAACAAATGAACAGGACAAACAAACAGAGACTCAAGACATAGACAGTAGACTAGTGGTTACCAGAGGGTAGTAGGGAAGGAAGAGAGGTAGTAGACAAGGTAAAGGGGTTCAAATATGTGGTGACAGAAAGAAATCTAACTATGAGAGATGAACACACAGTGTAAATATATATATATATATATATATATATATATATATATATATATATACACATACATGCCTCACTGTTAAAGTATACAGATAAAACTCATTGGATTATGTTAATCACTGTTACCATAAAAAAAAAAAAAAAAGCAGCTTCTGGAACTAATATGAGATTACAGTGAGGTTGATGGATGCGAGGCTAATATGGGAAATTCAATCACTTTCCTATATACCAGGAATAAATAAGTAGAATTTGAAATTAAAAACAAAATGCAATTTACATATGCACTCCTAAAAATGAAATACTTAGATATAAATCTAACAAAATAAGCTCAAGATCTATAATGAGAAAAACTAAAGAACTCTGGTGAATGAAATAAAAAAAAAAAAAATGAAGAGGTATTTCATGTTCATAGACAGGGAGACTCAATATTGTCAACATATTGGTTTTTGCTAACTTGATCTATAAATTTAGTGCAATCCTAATCAAAACTTCAGCAAGTTATTTGTCAGATATTGACAAATTGATTCTAAAGTTTATGAATAAGATAAAGATCCAAAATAGCCAATACAATATTCAAAGAAAAGAATAAAGTTGGAGGACTGACACTATCCAACTTCAAGACTTACTGTAAAGCTATAGTAATCAAAACAATGTGGTATTGGTGAAAGAATAGACAGATTAATAGAACAGAATGCAGAGCCCAAAAAACAGTCCCACATAAATATCGATCAACTATTCTTTGACAAAGGATTAAAGGCAATACAATGGATTAAAGAGAGTCTTTTCTATAAGGAATGCTGGAACTACTGAACATAAAAGAAGAATGTAAACACAGACCTTGCAGTTCCCCACAAATATTAATTAAAGATACATCATAGACCAAAATATAAAACACAAAACTATAAAACTCTTAGAAGATAACATAGGAGAGATAACATTGATTTTTTAGGTATAACACAAAAGACATGATATATAAAAGAAATCATTGATAAACTAGACTTAATTACTATTCAAAACTTCTGCTCTGAGAAAGGCAATATAAAGAGGATGAGAAGACAAGCCACAAACTGGGAGAAAATATCTGCAAAAGACATATCTGATAAAGGACTGCTATCCAAAATATACAAACAACTCTTAAAATGCAACAAAAAGAAAACAACAACCTAATTAAAAATGATCCAAAGATCTGATGAGATATCTTACCAAAGAAGTTGTACAGATGACAAATAAGCATATGAAAAGATGTTCCACATCATATGTCATGAGAAAAGTAAAAATTAAAATAATGAGATACCACTTCAGATCTATTAGAATGGTCAAACTTTGGAACATTGACAACATCAAATGTAAATGATGTTGTAGAGCATTAGGAACTCTCATTCATCGCTGGTGGGAATATAAAATGGTACAGCTCTCTAAA
This sequence comes from Eidolon dupreanum, assembly GCA_028627145.1. Lineage (NCBI taxonomy): Eukaryota > Metazoa > Chordata > Mammalia > Chiroptera > Pteropodidae > Eidolon > Eidolon dupreanum. The sequence continues at coordinate 124,657,770 of CM053502.1, read as the reverse complement.
AGACAGTTTGCTACTTTCTTATAATAAAAATACTCCAGCAATCACATTCTTTTGTATTTGAGTAAACTTACATCCACACAAAAATATGTACATGGATGTTAACTGAAGTTTTATTCATAATGCTAAAACTTGGAAGTCGTCAAGATGTTCAGTAGGTGAGTAGAAAAATAAACTGGTATATCCAAATAGTAGAATATTATTCAGCACATAAAGAAAGGAGTTATCGATACATGAAAAGATATGAAGGAACATTAAAGGCACATTATTAAGTTAAAAAAGTCAATCTGAAAAGATTACATATTGTATAATTCCAAGAATATATGACATTCTGGAAAGGCAGAACTATGAAAACAGTAAAAAGATCAGTGGTTGCCAGGGTAAATGGGGAGAGGGAGATAAATAGGCAGATCATAGAGGACTTTTAGGGTAGTAAAACTACTTGAATGAAACTATAATGGTGGATATATGTCATAGCACATTTGTCCAAAAAAGAACACTAATGTAAATTATGGATTTGGGGTGATTATGATATGTCAATGTAAGTTCATCAATTGTACTACTCTGGTGACTGATATTGATTATAGGGGGAGGCTATGCTACAAATGTGTCAGGCAGGGGACAGATGGAAAAGCTCCTCACCTTCTATCAAGTTTTGCTCTACAAAAATAAAGTTTTTAAAAAAGGATTGAGATATTAATATAATATTTTGTGAATGCTTACTATTTGTCAAAATAATTACTATAGTGCTTGGTATGAATTAAGCAATATATATTGCTTCAATTCAGATTCATGGTATAACAGGGTATGGAAACAAAAACATCAACATATGCAACACAGAGACTAACATTCACCCACATACATAGACAAACACACAAACACATAGAAATAGCCATGATCTGCAACGTTTGAGTCTTTCTATGAACAAGAAGCATAGGTAAACCTGAGTGTCTCAGGAAGGTATTAGTTTGCTAGGGCTCCATAATAAAATAACACTGGCTGGGTAGCTTAAATAATAGAAATATATTTTCTCACTGTTCTGTGGTTGGAAGTCAGATTATGGAGTCAGCAGGCTTATTCTTCTAAGGCTTCTGTTCTTGGCTTGCAGATGTCCACCTTTTTGCTGGGTCTTTGTGGGGTCTTTTTCCTCTTTCTGTGTGCTCCTGGTGTTTCTGTGTGTTCAAGTTTCTCTTCTAAGATCACCAGTTAGATTGAATTAGGACCCCTAAGATCCTCATTTTAACCTAGACCTCTTTTTAAAGGCTATGTCTCCAAATAGAGTCACATTCTAAGGTACTAGGGGAGATGGCTTCAACTTGTAAATTAAGGGAAGGCAATTAAGTTTATAATAGTAGTGAAAAATAGTTTACTGTGAACTATTTTTGTATCAGTTTCCCCCATTTAAAAAAATTGTACTTATATTTCATGGATTTTTCATACAATCTTAACTTCCACATTTTATTTTAAAGGCATTACTCAGAAGAAGACAGGAAAGCCTTCACAGGCTATAACATTAGATATGCCCTTTGGTGTAACTGCGTCTGCAGTATAATCTTACAACACATTTTGAAGTTTTAAAGTTATCTTCTAAATTTTGTCTTTACACTACATTGATACATATTTGATAGTCAATTACTTTTATCATTCATTTTTATTATTATTATGAATAAATAAACATGTATATTATGTTTAATTGTGAATCTCTTTTTGCTTAAGTTTTTAATTTCTTGACAATTTCCACACAAATATAAAATGATTTTTCAATCAATTTAATTGAGAACATGCATGTTTTTAAAAAAATATTTGGGTATTTACTAATTTATTCTCTGCACAATCATTCACAAGTGAAATGTTTACATAATTCTAGTGACAATCATTAGAAAATGAAAACCTATTTGTAGTGTTTGTTAGATGTTTCTCTTATTAAATCATTTGTGTGTATGTTATATAATACTCAGAAGAAAAATCATGTGATGTTTATTTCTTATTTTACTAGAGATTACATTGTTTTTTTAGAAAACACATTTAATGCTGTTTGTACGTGGAAAGTTATTTACTGATGTTTATTTTTCTCTTAATTTAAGATACTGTATTGGTAAGTTGTAACTTGCTTTTAAAAATTCTGAAATAAATATTGGATCTGACTTTTTAAAAGTTCCATGGAGTTGTACATTCCAGGAGATGTAATAGTTTTGAAGAATCTCCACACAGTAAAATAATACTTCACTAACTGATGACCAATGTGATTAACAAAATTCATCCTGGCATTTTCTTAATTTACTGTATATTTACTAAATATACAACTAAATCTAATAGTGGCCTTTTCTGTACTTTAAAAATACCCTTTAATCAGAACTCTTTAGAGAATGAGAAAATTAATCAAACTATTAAGATTTTTATTTTATATATTACTAAGATTTTGATTTTTCTTAAAAGTTTAATAATTCCTTGCTACATAAATTTATACTTTATTCATCATAAGGCACATGTAGCCAATACTACAAGTTTAATTAATTTTTTAACTTCTATTACTTTTTTCATAATTAACTTTTTTAATGAAAGCCTTGAAATTGCTATGTTCTAATTTATGTCTTTTTTAATTTCATGCAGGCCAATACTTAAGAGAGCCTTTAGAGACCATATAAAATAATTTGGTAGCTTCAAATGGATGTTGGAAGTTGAATCTGGATTGAAATGGAGGAAACATTTTCCACCCACTTGTCCTTCTTCCCGCTCTCTGCTAAGCAATCTTTGTGTGTGGTGCTCATTAGGCAGTTTTAGCACATGATCCAGTAGGCCAGTGGAGTCTAGTCATGTAGTAAGAGGAACAAATGGGTAGTGATAAGGCTAAATTTAAGGGGAAAGATACAGAGTAGGAATGACAACTTGACAGAGAAGTGCATTGCTCTCCAGAGTATGAACAGTTTATGGTGTTGGATAGAAAGGAATTAAAAAAAAGAAAAAAACAAAAACAAAAACAAAAACAAACAAAAAAACTCCTGTCCATTTAGAAAAGGAGGTAATAAGCAATACTTGCATGCTTCTGACAAAATATTCATGGAGATCAATCAGAACAGCAAATCTGCATGTGCTGCTGACTTCATTTTCAAAAATCAAACATAGAGAAACTACAGAAGAAAACATATACTGAGATAAATTGAATACAAATCTTTGAGAAAATTAACAAGATAAAAAGCTCTGTTGGGCTGGAATGATGGGTCACAGACTAGGGCAGGAATGGCCAGAAGGCAGGGGCAGTGCAGGTTGAGAAAAGGTTATAAATTCTACTTTTTTCTCCTCACAGCATTGGTTGGGCAAAATTATTTTCTCTTTCTTCTTCATATAAATAAATCACCAGCAACAGCCAAGATCACTAGTGGGCAGGAGGTTGTTGCAATAATTTTAGGGTAGCACAAAAGTCCTCCTGAGTTGAAAATCTAATTAAAAGAGAGCAGTTTATTTGTGTGTCCTCATCCAATCCTCTAGGGCTGATGGGTTGTCTTTTGCTTTACTGCTTAATTCTAAAAAATGTTACTGGCAAACTCTTGACTTCAGTATTTGCTTCATGCTATGCCAGTATATGAGTTTGCCTAAAATTTTTGTGCCTGACTTCTCTGCCCTGGAGATGATTCTTTGCTTCCTCTTAAACTCCCAATAAGTGACAGAGAATAGAGTCTGGCTTTCACCAGTCTTCAGTGTGCACCACTAGATAAAATGGTCTTTAACCCAGGGGAAATGAAAGCATAGGGGAATTAATTATATAGAAGTTACATATCTACTGTAAAAGAAAATGAACATTAATGAATATCAAAGAGAAAAAAAGACTCATGTTGGATTTAACAACAACAACAAAAACTAAGATTCAATAAGATGTTGCCTTACAGGAGACACATTAAAACAAAAACAACAACAAAAAGTTTGAGAATAAATGGATGAAAAAATATACCGAGGAGAAGAAATCTTTTAATATCTAAAAGACATGACTCAAGAAAAATATATGAGATGAAGGTGGGTGTTCTATACTAGTAAGATTAAAAAAAAAAAAATTTAAATAACTATCACAAAATATACTTATTAAACTTTGGAGCCTCTAAATTTATAAAGTTATAACTGACATTGTGATAGATTGACTTACTATATAAAATGGAAATAAATGCTGATTCATTTCTAAAATCATATGGTGAATTGGACACCAGATAGATTAAAGATCTAAGTGGGAAAAGTAAAACTATAAAGTCAATGGAAAATGGAATTGTTTTAAACAAATCCTGAAACAAATTATAAAGCATTATATTTATGTATCTGATTAACCAAAATTAAGGATTTCTGCTCAATAAATTATACCATATGCTTTTTTCCCAAAGTAAATGAGCAGATGACAATATCCTTGCAAACTTATTTACAATGTCTAAAATTGACAATCTATTAACATCTATCATATATATACCATCGAAGAAGCAACAGAAAGACAGGAACTCAACAAAAACATATTTATGATGAACAGAAGCAATTAAAAGAAATGAAAGCCCAAACATTTAATAGGCATATGAAGAGATGTACAAACTCATTACTAATTACAAAAAAATGCAAGTAAAATGAGATATCACCTTAAATCCATTAGATTGACAAATGTTATAAAGCCGGGTAATGTTAAGTGTTGAATATATAGAATACGGAGATATAAGAGTGATATAAGAGCCCCAATGCATTGTAATAAGAAGGTCTACAAACTTGCAAGGCCATTTTGGAAAGCAATCTGGCATTACTTAATCAAAAAGTGTATGTATACTCCATGACTAAATTTCACTCCTTGGTATAAATCCCGGAGAAATGAACATTCAATTCTATGAGGAGCCATGCATAAGTATTTCATACAATGATTCTGTTGTGATGGATGGAATTTGGGTAATATAGGTTTTTATCGCTGGGTGATTACATAAGCCAATGGTGATATAAAGAAATATTAAAATCATTACTGAGCAAAAATGTAAGAATCAGAGTAAAATGTGTATTACAATATCATTTTCATAAATTAAAAATTTATGTATGAAAATACCAATAAAATTTTTTCAAGAATGCATACTCATCAAAAGTATTAGATTGGAGGCTGTAACCTAGGGATAAGGGTGTTTGGGATGAGCACATAGAATGAGGATGCAGTGGGTTGGATAAATAAATAAATAAAACAAGAGATCTTGTTGGCACAAAAGGGCTTTTAATGATAAAGTGTGACTAATTAAACCATTATCTGTACCTGAGACTAAAAGAAAAAAATATAAATTTCAATCAGATTAAGAACAAAATAAGAAGATAATGTAAAATCTAAGTAAGTGTGCAGAGGTTTTGATACCTAACAAACTTGTATTATCTACTTCAGTAAAAAAATTTCTATCCACACAAATTAATTTAACACTAGCAACGATGTATGATATTGTTATTAAAATTATAAACATTGTTTTATTTCTCCTAAATATAGTTTCTTATCATTATTTAAACATGACTATGGAATGGTATACTTATTTCTTCCATTCTTATTATTTTAATAAAATTTAAATAGACTTTCAGCTAGACTTTCAGCTATTTTCTCTAATTGGAGTTATTTTATATTGATATAATTATAATGCAAATTTAAGAATATATTTCAGAAATAACCAAGGCTAGAAAATGAGCATCTTCAAAATTTTCATCTAATTTCATTAGAGGAATTTGATTTCAAGAAGTTTTCAATGAAAAGATCAATTATATGAAAGTCTGTGACTTTGTTTTTAATAACTTTTTAAAAATCCATCTATCAGCAAATATAACATTGTAATTAATTTTGAGAACATTTTAATTTACAGACTTAAATTCTATATCTTGTATCCTAATTTAAAAATCTAATATACCAATTTATATTAATGAAGATTCTTGGGACTAAAATATATCCTCATGCTTGTTATATATAAAACATTGACATTTTATTCTGTACTCATCTGATTGTTAAAATGGCTTC